>CAUYSK010076802.1:0-16262 GCA_963575035.1 Avahi laniger
AGCTACTCGGGAGGCTGAGGCAGTAGGATCCCTTGAGCCCAGGAGTGTGAGGTTGCTGTGAGCTAGGCTGACGCCACGGCACTCACTCTAGCCCGGGCAAAAGAGTGAGACTCTGTCTCAAAAAAAAAAAAAAAAAAAAGAAAATAACAACATACAAAACTTCATCTGCAGCACACTCCTAACTGTGTGTGTTTGGGTGTGTGTATAAAATGTATGTCTAAACAAAAGACTATTCATGTAAAGTACATATCTAATAAAAGACTGGAAGGAAATATTAATACATAAAAATATTAATAATAGTTTTCTCTGGATAATAATAAAGTGGGTGATTTTCATTTTTTTATATCCTTTCCTATATATTTGAAATTTTATTTTGATTTGAAATTTAAATTTGAGCATATATTATTTTTGTTCAAAAAGTTAATAACAGGCCGGGCGCAGTGGCTCACGCCTGTAATCCTAGCACTCTGAGAGGCCGAGGCGGGCGGATTGTTTGAGCTCAGGAGTTCGAAACCAGCCTGAGCAAGAGCGAGACCCCGTCTCTACTAACATTAGAAAGAAATTAATCGGCCAACTAAAAATATATAGAAAAAATTAGCCGGGCATGGTGGCGCATGCCTGTAGTCCCAGCTACTCGGGAGGTTGAGGCAGGAGGATCACTTGAGCCCATGAGTTTGAGGTTGCTGCGAGCTAGGCTGACACCACGGCACTCACTCTAGCCCAGGCAAAAGAGTGAGACTCTGTCTCAAAAAAAAAAAAAAAAGTTAATAACAAACATAAGTGTAAAAGATAAAAATTCCTTAAAAACAAAAAAAAAACTCCTTAATGAGGTAAAAGAGGGGCAGGCCAAATTCTGAATTCCAGGTGGCTTGATATTATTAAATTTTCATCTTCTATAAAATAGATTTATAAAATTCTTTCTACATCTAATATTCTACAATTCATATTCAATGACTATGATTAGGAAGGCGGAGGCATATATCTCTGCTCAGACACATGTAGACTATTTTTTAATTTACTCTTCATCTTTTTATTCAAATGAAACAGGCTAATGTATCATTCACTTCAAACTAAGCCAAGTTCTTTTGCTACCAAGAAATATTTTGGATGTTATAGTATTCCACATACAACAGGTTCATTATTGCCATAGAGAATCAAAAATGGGGGAGGGAGGTTCTAATATACAACAGTTTAGGCTAGGAAAAAAAAGGAGCAAACTCAAATGAGTAATCAAAAATATATACATTGGCCAGGAAGGGTGTCTCACATCTGTAATTCTAGCACTTTGGGAAGCTGAAGCAAAAGGATTGCTTGAGGTCAAGAGTTCAAGACCAGCCTGGGAACATAGTGAGACCTCCTATCTCTACAAAAAATAAAAAAATTTAAAAAATCCAGTGTGGTGGCATGCACCTGGAGTCCCAGCTACTTGGGAGCCTGAGGTAGGAGGATTGCTTGAGCCCAGGAGTTTGAAGTTGCAGTGAGCTATGATGACACCACTGCACTCTAGCCCAGGTGACACAGAAAGACTGTTCCAGAAAAAAAAAAAAAAAAAAAAAAATATATATATATATATATATATATATATAAAAATCAGCTTTAAAAGGTTAAAAGGACTTTCACCAGAGTTAACAATGGATCTCACTGGATGGTGGGATTATGTATGGATTATTATTTTCATAATGAACATTTAAAGCTTTGCAATATAGAAAAATAGAAAAGTTTATTTTTTAAATTAAAATAAAGAGTAAATTGTGTTTATCAATCACACCAGACTAAATTCCTGCTATACTGATACTTAAAATTGGGGAGTGACTGCTATATACCAGACCCTGTAATTAAGGGTTTGAAATATGATTTGTAGTTGTCACAACAAACCCCAAGAAAACTAAAGCTCAAGAAGGTCAATTTATACAATATAATACAATCCCAGCAAGCTAGCAATTACTACAATAATGAAGTCAAAATCTGGCCAAGTTGACTCTAAACTCCAAGCTTTCTATGTTTCCACTTTATCATTTAGCTTCTTAAATCAATGAAACTTTCTGCATTTGACTAAACACATCAAACCAGCCACATTTTCATTTGGTAAGAATATTAGAAATGGAGAACTAAAGAAAATGGAATTTATAAATTTTCTGTTACTTTCTCAAAAAGAATATTTGTCAACACTTGTTCTTTAATTATAACACAGACATAGTATTTAAATATATATAAGTGAGGTCAATTGGTACAGATTTTTACAAATGTAAGCAACTAGCAAATATTAATTTTTAAATCACCTTTTATATTTAATTATACAAATATTACTTTAGGAGAAACAGAAAGGTACCAAATACCTCAAATAAACCACCATTTTCTTCACAACTCTCGTGACAAAGCCAAAGGACCAGGGGTGCCACATAATCTGGCTTCAGAGCTTCCACAATATCTGAAATATATATGAAAAAAAAAGTTTATAAAGAAGAATATACATTTTTTCCTTTTAAAGACAAGGCCTCACTCTGGCATTCAGACTGGAGTGCGGTGGCACGATCACAGCTCACAGCAGCCTTGAACTCCTAGGCTCAAGTGATCTTCCCATCTTAGCCTCCCGTGTAGATGGGATTACAGGTTTGAGTCACTGCACCCAGCTCTATATATGCAATGCAATCATTTTACCTTTTAAAAATTTCTTACTTATAAAGTTATAGGTGCTTCAGAGACTTAAGATACACATATAACTAGTCTAACATTCAAGGCTTTTGGAAGAACTTTTTCATGTCAACTGAGATATTTCTGAAGCGCTCTCAAGCTTCTAAAATTGTAGGTATCAGATATACCATTCCAAGATGTATAACGAACTATTCAAGAGGAAAAAAGTTAGAGCTGCCGAGGCAAAGACTGGTGAACAAAACTGTATACAATATGAGACACTTGGGTACCATTCATTCCCAAAACAATTTTGCTCTCCCAGCTATTTAACAAGAATCTAGAAAATTACAAAACAGCCCTGACAATTGTAATGGCAGATAATGATTGAAATAGATCCTACAACCATAATTGATGAGTAATCAAGTATACGAACTATTCTCCTGTTGCATACTTTTTTACTTTTTTTTAAATTGATAAATAATAGTTGCACATATTTCTGGGGTATATGTGATATTTGATACCACATATAATGTGTAATGATCAAATCAAGGTAATAGGATATCCATCATCTCAAACATTTATCTTTGTGTGTACAAAATAAACACATCTATAAAATCCAGTTGAGCATTATCTTAGGTGAGAAAAAAGAAAAGAACATAAGTCACATAGGAAAAATACTTCTGCCTTGTATCTCATTTCATATAATATAAGCAAATATTCTTGCTTTCTAGTTTATTCTCAAACCCCTAGCTTAGCCAGCATTTATTAAATTCAATTTTATAAACAAAAAACCAAGGTTCAGGCTAGACGGAGTGGCTTACACCTGTAATCCTAGCACTTTGGGAGGCCAAGGCTGGAGGAGTGCTTGAAGCCAGGAGTTCGAGACCAGATTGAGCAAGAGCAAGACCCCATCTCTACAAAAAATAGAAAAATTATCCAGGCATGGTGGTATGTACCTGTAGTCCCAGCTACTCAGGAAGCTGAGGCAGGAGAATCACTTGAGCCCAGGAGTTTGAGTTTACAGTGAGCTATGATAACACCACTGCACTCTAGCCTGGGCAACAGAGCAAGACCCTGTCTCAAAAAACAACAAAAAACTACAAGGCTCAAGAGAGTAAATAAAACGTGAGAGAAGTCCCATAGCTAGTAATATATAAAGTTCTATGAAATCAAAATTAGAACTTAAGTTTATTTATGCAACCCAGTGTTTCTTCCACAATATTAGATGTCAGGATATCTAGCATTATAGTGAGCCAGGTACTCTGAGCAACACCTCTGTTGCCAGAAACGAGATTTTTTAAGCATTACTGAGATAGAGAAGGCATCCCCCAAGCAACAAAATAAATAAATACATAGATAGATAGATAGATAGTCCCTAGTGCCACACTGCAGGAAAGGCAGAGTTGCCCTAAGAACAGATACCACTAACAGTACTGATACCTAAATACTAAGAGGTAGGGCAGCATCAAGATGAGGGCCGAGGCCTACACTGTTCACACTGAACCTCAAATTTCAAGGAAAACTGAAGTAGACCAAGGTTGGCTATGTCCCCTAGTTACCAGCAGTAGCAAAGATAAAACCTCTCTGAAGAAAATACCACCAATTTAAAACACAGAGCAAACACAGGTTAAGATTAGGTAAAGAGCTCGTACTTAAAAATCACCAAACACTCAAGAAAGAAAGTCGTGAGATGTCTGAACTTAAAATATATAGAAAAGCTAACTACTGATTCATAAAATAAAGAATATAATCACAATGGTAAGCCAACACCAAGAAACTATCAGGAATAGACAGGTAGAATACATTTGGCAGAAGAAGAAGGGATGTGGGTGGTGCACAGCTACTTGGCTGGCCTGGGCGTGTGCCCGCCAGAGGTGGCCCATGGGGCTGTTCCTTGGACCTGAGATATGGGCACATAACTGCTCAGCCAGCCTGGGGGCATGTCTGCTGGGGGTGGCCAACAGAGCTGTTTCTCAGGTCTGGGACACACATGCAAGGCTGTCCAGTTGGCTCAAGGGAGTGCCTGCCAGGGGCAGTCCCCAGGGCTGTTTCTCAGCTCTTGGACTTAGGCTTTTGGCTGTTTGGTAATGCTCTAGTTTTGGGGCTGTGTGATAGCCATCAAGAAGGCTCCAGTGGCCGGGCGCGGTGGCTCACGCCTTTAATCCTAGCTCTCTGGGAGGCCAAGGCGGGCGGATTGTTTGAGCTCAGGAGTTCGAGACCAGCCTGAGCAAGAGCGAGACCCCGTCTCTACTAAAAATAAAAAAAAAGAAATTAATTGGACAACTAAAACTATATAGAAAAAATTAGCTGGGCATGGTGGCACATGCCTGTAGTCCCAGCTACTCGGGAGGCTGAGGCAGGAGGATCGTTGGAGCCCAGGAGTTTGAGGTTGCTGTGAGCTAGGCTGACGCCACGGCACTTGCCCCCGGCAACACAGTGAAACTCTGTCTCAAAAAAAAAGGCTCCAGTGATCCCCATGTCTTTGCATTTACCCTTTTTTATAGTATCCTCCCACGGTGTCCCACAGTTAAGTCTGTGTGATCAACAGGACAGAAGTGATGGCATGTCACTTCTGAAACTAGGTTATAAAGACACTGCAACTTCTGTCTTAGTGGCTCTCTCTTTCAAATCATTAGCTCTGGGGAAAGCCAGCTACCTACTATATCAAGAACAGTCCTACGGAAAGGCAGAGCTGGTAAAAACTGAGGCCTCCTGCAACGGGTAGGAAGGAATGGAGGCCTCTTGCCAACTGCCATGTACATGAATGAGTTTGAAAGTGTATCCTCCAAACCAGGCAAGACTTCAAATGACTGGAGTACCAGCAAACATTTTGATTAAAACCTCATTAAAGATGTAGAACCAGAAACTCCCAGCCAGGCCACTCTAGATTCCTGATCCCAGAATGAGGTAATAAATGTTTGTTGTTTTCATCTACTAAGTTTTAGAGTAATTTACTATGCAGCAGTAAATAATAAAAGTTTGGTAAGTTAGTTCCTGGGTAATCATTATAGGATTATGTTTTATATCATGTAAGAAACATGTAAATTATATACATTACTTTTCACGCGTCAAATATATTTCAAAGGGGAAATGAAATTGCAAATTTCTCCACACATTACTCACACCTGGTTCTTTAACAAATAAATCCTTTGATAGCCTATAAGTGGATATTTTAAAGGAGGAAAAGAAAAACTTTGGGTCAAAATAAATTTTCAGCTTTTCTAAACTATGAAAGAGTAAAAAAAGAAAAAACAAAGAATTTTAGAACCTGAAGGGTTATTTAAAAATAATCTACAACAACTTTCTTACTTTACAGAAGAGAAAATAGGTCCAGAAAGATCAAATCATTTGTCTGAAGTAGATCTTATTTTCTAAATTTCTTTTACTAGAGCATGGTAGGCATAAAGGATACTTCATTAACATTTAATTTATGTCTCTAGAGTAGTGGTCCCCAACTTAGGATGAGTTGTATAATTATTTCATTACATATCACAATGTATTAATAATAGAAACAAAGTGCACAATAAATGTAATACGCTTGAATAGGCCTGAAACCATCCTCCCCTCCCTAGTCTGTGGAAAACTGTCTCCCATGAAAATGGTCCCTGGTGCCAAAAGGGTTGGAGACTGCTACTCTAGAGGTTCAAACCTGCCCAAATAAATGTAGCTACATTCCCAAAGGAAAGCAAATTTTAAACCTAAAGTTTTAAATACTTTCTTGAATTTACTGCTTCCCAAAGAGTCTAGAGCTCATAGCAAAAAGTGACTAAGGTAGAAGCCTAGCGAAGGAATGAATGATAAGCAGGAAATTTTAAGTAGTGGTTATCTCTAGGTGTGACGCAGAAGGGCAGGATACAGGGTACAAAGTTAGATCCAAGTTATTAGTCACGTTCCAGTTCTTGGGGTGAGAAGTGAGTATATGAATATTTATGACATTTTTATGCTTTCTTATCTGTAACCTATACTAACTTGCATAAATACAGTATTAAAATCAAAAAAATGTATATATCCTTCAAAAAATCTGAAGAATTCCTTTGACATGAATATGAGAGTACAGCCAGCCACGGTGGTATGTGCCTGAGGTCTTAGCTACTCGGGAGGATCACTTGAGCCTAGGAATTCAAGGCTACAGTGAGCTATGATTGATTGTACCACTATACTCCAGCCTGGGCAAAAAGTGAGATCCTCAAAGAAAAAAAAAAAATTATGAGAGCATAAAGAGTTTTTAAAGAACAAGAGACTTTATAAAACTGGCCCTGCTGACAAGGTAAAACAGAAAAAAAAAAACAGATCTCGGGTCCAAATAGTTATTCTACGCTAAAGCAAACTGGTTAGGCACAGCTCTTGGAAAAGGCTAGAAAGTATTGCTGTAGTATTACAAATTTCAAGTTCTGAAATGAATGTTGGTTCCAATGTGGAAGGTAAATGGTGCTGTGAACAAGTATTTGTGTTCCACAAAGCAGATAATTTTAAAATAGCTATTCATCAATTATTTCATACCATCTCACAGAAGCTACTTTTAAAGTATTATGGAGAGTTTCTTTTCAGAACTACAGAAAGAGCAAGAGTATCAAAAACCATACACAGTTCCCCACTAGTCAAGTATTCTATTTATTATGTAAGTAAATAAATAAGCACAGGCTTTCAATCATACATTGAAATTTTTAGATTTTGTATTTCAAAGGAAATTAGAAGTCTAATATTACCTGATTGCAGGACTTAATATAAAACTACAGTAATCAAAACATCATATTGGTAAAAGGACAAGCAAACAGATCAATGGAACAGAACAGAAAATCCAGAAATAGACATATATATATGTGGTCAATTGATTTTAAGGAAATTTGTTTTTAATGTGTTAAAAGAAACTTAACAAAAGGTCTGTGGACCTTACATGGATCCTTAGTGGAATAAATCAACTCTAAAAAGATACCTTTTTAGACAACTAGAAAATTTTAATGTAAATTTGATATTAGGCGATGCTAACACGTTATTTTGTTTGGTGTGATAATGGCATTATGGTTATAATGTATGTGTCTGTTAAAAATTAATTTCCAAGTGCTCCTAAGGTGAAATATAATGTCTAGGATTTGCTTTGAAATCTTGCAGGAAAAAAAGGAAGAAGGTGACCAAAAAATTAAACAAAATTGGCTAAATGTTGATCATTTGCTGAAGCTGGATGATGAGTCCGTACCTCTCTTAACTCTCTTGTCCCTTAACTCTTTATATATGTTGGAGAGTTACACAAAAAAAGAATTTTTTTGTAAACAAAAGAAGTATAACCATAAAAAGCATTTTTCTGAATTATGAAACATGAATAAGGTAAAATATAATGTAATCATTAAAACATATCCTGCACTATTTTAATGAATGGGAAAACATTCATAATATAATAAGTGAAAAAATAATAATTAGACTTCCAGTCTCCACTCCAACATGTGAAGTGCTTGGAAGCCATCACTTCCATCCTAAAGCCAAGGAAAAAACTATACAAACTAAAAATCAACAACTCTGCTTAGCTCCACCAGAGAACTAAGGTCACAGAACAAACCATCATCTGAAAAAACTGAAGAAACAGGCAAATTCAAAGAATCACAGCTTACTGAGAACAGAAGCCTGTAGAGCCTAATCAAACTACTAGAGGCTGAGTGTGGACCACCTTCATCTTAGGAGGGCCCAATCTTAAGAGACCTCCAACACTTTTATAAGTTTTACCTTCAGATGCCCTACCATATTCTCACAGTGAAGATCAGAGAAAAATTCCCTCATATTCTCACAGTGAAGATCAGAGAAAAATTCTCACAGTGAAGATCAGAGAAAAATTCCCTCATGTTTTGGGGAAAGTAACCATTTTGACATATGCCCAGAGCATTCTAGTCTACTCAGCAAAGGCCTGTTCTCAAGAAAAACTGGTTTACCAGAGACTTGTCTGCC
This sequence comes from Avahi laniger, assembly GCA_963575035.1. Classification (NCBI taxonomy): domain Eukaryota; kingdom Metazoa; phylum Chordata; class Mammalia; order Primates; family Indriidae; genus Avahi; species Avahi laniger. The sequence continues at coordinate 8,566 of CAUYSK010076802.1, forward strand.
CTAGAAAAAGAGCAATTAGACAAATGAAGCCCCTCTAGCCTTCCCATCTCAAATAAGGAAAGGAAAAAAAAGGCTAAGAAACTCTTCTGAAGGTCCCAACCAAGGACTCTGACCCGCTAAAAAAATGGAGATTAATCATAAGAGTATAGGACACTTCCCCTCCCCTAGTATAATAAAAGTAGATTACAACTGAAAGAGCTCCAAGACACAATCTCTATTTAACAAAGAGTTTCTAGGGAAAGTCAAAGACAACAGAGGATACAAAAACAAGAACAGAGAGGAAACTGAAGCCTCTGATTCCTACAGCTACAGCAAATAATAAACACAGCCTAACTGCTCATGAGATAAAATCTCACACAAAAGGCCTAATTACCTAATTATTCCTATTAGCTAATACATCATGTTTGACTTTCAACAAAAAATTGCAAAGCATGCTAACAGGCAAGAAAAAGCACAGGCTGAAGAGATAAGGCAAATATCAGAACCAGATTTAAATACGGCAGAGATTTGGCAATTCTCAGACTGGGAATTTAAAATAACTATGATTAGTATGCTACGGACTCTAATAGGAAAAGTGGACAATACACAAGGACATACGGGTACTATAAGCATGAAACTCTAAGAAAGAATCAAAAGAAAATACTAGAAATCAAAACCACTGTAAAAGAAATGAAGAATCAGTGAGCTTGAAAATATGTCAATAGAAACTTCTCAAACTCAAAGGCAAAGAGAAAAAAGAATGAGAAAAATGGGATAGAATTATCTAAGAATGTGGGACAATTACAAAAGATATAGCATGTGTGCAATGACAGCCTAAGAACAAAAAGGAAGAGAAGCAGAAGAAATATTTGAAGGATGATGGTTGAGAATTTTTCAAAATTAATGAGACACCAAACCACAGATCAAGGAATGTCAGAGGACGCCAGGCAATATAAATACCAAAAATATCCACCTAAACATATCATATGCAAACTGCAGAAAATTGAAGAAAAGGAGAAATCTTGAAAGAAGCCAGAGGGGGGAAAAAAAAACACTTTACCAATAGAAGAACAAGGGTAAGAACTGCGTTGAAATTCACTTCAGAAACCATGTAACCAAAAGGAAAGTGGATGGGAAATACAGGCATACCTCGTTTTATTGCATGCACTTCACTTTATTGCATTTTGCAGACACTGTCTTTGTTTACAAATTAAAGATCTGTAGTAACTGTATTAACCAAGTCTAACAGCACTATTTTTCCAACAGCATGGGCTCATTGAGTGTATCTATGTCAACATTTTTTAACAATAAAGTATTTTTTAATTAAGGTATGCATACTGTTTTTTTAGACACATGCTATTGCACACTTAGACTATAGTATAGTATAAACATAACTTTTATATGCATTGGGAAAGCAAAAAACTCGTGACTCACTTTATTTATAATATTGGCTTTATTGCGGAGGTCCAGAACCAAACTTGCCGTATCTCCAAGGTATGCCTGGTATTTAAAGTGTCAAAAGGAAAAAGTCACCAACCTAGGATGACGTACCCGGTGAAATTATCCTTCAAAAGTAAAGGATTGGCTGGGTGTGGTGGCTCACGCCTGTAATCCTAGCACTCTGAGAGGCCGAGAGGGAGGAATGCTTGAGGTCAGGGGTTCAAGACCAGCCTCAGCAAGAGCAAGACCCTGTCTCTACTAAAAATAGAAAGAAATTAGCCGGACAACTAAAAATAGAAAAAATTAGCCAGGCATGGTGGCACAGGCCTATAGTCCCAGCTACTCGGAAGGCTGAGACAGGAGGATCACTTGAGCCCAGGAGTTTGAGGTTGCTGAGAGCTAGGCTGACACCATGGCAGTCTAGCCCAGGTGACAGAGCGAGATGCTGTCACAAAAAAAAAAAAAAAAAAAAAAGATTACAAAAATAGAAAGACAAGCTAAAAACTGGGAAAAAAATGTTCGCAAAACACATATCTGATAAAGGACTTGTTTCAGAAATATACAAAGAACCCTGAAAATTCAAGAAAACAACTTGATTAAAAAATGGGCAAAATATCTGACTAAACACCTCATCAGAAAAGATAAATAAATTGCAAATAAGCACAGGAAAAAATGCTCAACACCATAGGTCATTAGGTAACTGCAAATTAAAACAATGAGATGCTGCTATGCACCTATTAGAAAGACTAAAATCCAAAATACTAACAACAAATGCTGGCAAGGATGTGGAGCAGTAAGAACTCTCATACACTGTGGGTGGGAATGCAAAATGATAAGCCACGTTGGAAAACAGTCTGGCAATTTCTTACAAAGCTAAACCTAGTCCTACCGTACTATCCAGCAATCATGCTCCTTGGTACCTAGCCAAACAAGTTGAAAACATGTCCATACAAAAACCTGTACCTGAATATTCATAGCAGTTTTATTGATAAGTGCCCAAAACTGGAAACAACCAAGATGTCCCTCAACAGGTAAATGAACAAACTGCGGTACATCCATACCATGGAATATTATTAAACAAGAAAAAGAAATGAGCTTCAATCCCCCAGGCATTCAAGAGGAAAAGGAGAGAAATGATTAGGTGAAGCACAGAGATTTTTTTAGGGCAGTGAAACTATTCTGTGTGATACTGTCACAGTGGATACATGACATTACGCATGTGTGAAAACTCATACAACTGTACAACACAAAGACTGAACCCTAGTATAAACTATGAACTTTAGTTAATAATAATGGATCGATACTGATTCATCAGTTGTAACAAATATACCACTCTGATGCAAGATGTTAATCACAGGCGAAACTGTGTAGGAGGTGAAGTATATGGGAACTCTCTGTACTATTTGCCCACTTTTTCTGTAAACCTAAAAATGTTCTAAATAAGTATGTCTTTAATAATAATTATTATAAAACAGTAAGAATGCTATTACTCCATTGTGTTAAAAATATGTATGTATGTCTATCTATGCAGAGAAAAAGAGTGAAAGTTTACTTTAGTATGATAGAATTATAGGTCATTTCTAATTTTTTCCTTTACATTTTTCTAAATTTTCCATAATGAACACAAATTACACATAATGCTTTTGAAATTAGAAAGAAAACAATTTTTTTAAGTATTCAGAAAATTAAATACTTTTGCAAAGCTTACTACACACATATTTGTGGGTAATACCACTGAAAAATATAAGCTTACCCTCAGGCATAACAGTCTGAGTCATCCGTGATCCAGCAGCAGGGGCAATAGTGTTACAATGAATGTTGCTTTTCCGGCCTTCAATTGCAAGAGTATTTGACAGGCCCAGAAGACCCAGCTTTGCAGCAGTATAATTGGCCTGGCCAAAGTTGCCATATATTCCTGAAGCTGATGAAGTCATAATGATCCTAAAAGGAAACTCAATTGCTCAATATCATTTTTTTATGTTTTGATAACATTGCAACTCTAATTCTATTTTGGTATTACTGCACTTGTCAAAAGCAATTCTGTGTACTTCCATTAGCTTTTCACAGTCACGATCCATATATCTAAAATAATATTAATATATAAGTAATCTTTCTAAATTCAACTACAAGATTTAATTGTTTTAAAAAGAATTCCTGGTCAGAACTAAAAAAGTTTAATTGTAAGAATCTATATTCATTATCTATCAAAAACAATAAATATTTATAAACATAAAATAAATTGTCAATATGTAAGTTAAAGTTAAATTTTTAGCAAGAAATATTAGTTCAAGCAGTTCTAATTCTTCGGTCCTCATCACTGGACCTCTCTCCTTTTCTGGATAATATTAAGTGCCTCATTAATACGATGCCATTTCATAATATTTACCCAACCTCATTCTACTTAGACCAAGTAAAATAAGTCACACCATCTATTCTCAGAAACTGCTAGGATCAGGATAAACTAGAAATCTCCAATGAAAACAGGCACCAAAACAATTTGCTTATAGTAGGTGAGTATGAACCCTAAGTTAACAGGAATGACCTTGACACTAGAGTGCATAGAGGGCATGAATTAAGTGTACTAGCACCACCACATTCTGAGTTACTCACAGAGTGATCATGAGAAGTCCTACAGTTCCTAAACAGTTTATAAAGACTAACTCATGTTTGACTGGTAGCAGTTAGCAGGAAATAGCCACCTGTCTCTCTATAGTTAGTCACTGGACACACAAAATGACATGCTGGTTACAGAATAACGTACAGCTGAATCCTCAATGTTTGTACTACTTTCTAAAATGCCAGAGAACAGTAAGAAAACCCTTAATAATAAAAAGTAAGTGGTACAAAAATATATATAAAGTTGTTCAGCTCAGCTAATCTGTGACTAATTGACACCAATTTAATGAGAGGGTAGGTACCAAAACTACATCTTAAAAGCCCGTACATATCTAAAGATGTTTTCCTCAATGTCAAGCAATCATTTCATAACACTGTATAATCTCTCCCTGTGCACAAGAACCCACACATACAACAATTCCCATCCCCCTGACAGCCACACGCAACTCTACCTTCCATATTGCTGTTTCTTCATGTGATCCCATGCTGCCCGGGTCACTTGGAATGAGCCCCACAAATGAACTCTGTGGATTATATCTAAAACAAGAAATAATTGTTATTATATATTTTGTCAAAAACTAGACAGGCATGTCTCAGAATGAACACAAGCAATGGTATACTTATACAAACATGTTCATTTTATACTTAGTATACAAAATCACCTATCATCACAGCCCTTTCTGGTTATTTTGCTTTTGTTCCAATTATGCTGCCAATAGTTTGCACCCAGACTTATCAGTTTTCCCCATAATTTATAAAATTGTTGTAATTCCTATACAAATCTAAATACAGTGGCATCTTTAATTTATGCCCACTTTACATAAAAATATGCTAATATAAATATCCAGGAGTCTTACATATATAATTGGCACTAAACATTAACATCAGTTAAAGCATAATCATAAATCACATAGTTCATCACCAAGAAATATTTATAAAATACTCACTATATACCTATTGTTACCAAGGTTTTCAAATGAGTTACAGAAAAAGGGGAGGGAGGCAGGCCTGTTTTCAGAGATTTCAACCTAATGAATATACCACTTAGGAAATGTTCAGATAGATAACTTTAGATTTTATTCCTTAATTGTTAAGTTTTTTAACCATTCTTACTTATTTCTGTTGAAACAAATGTTTTCACACGTATATCAGAATAATTTAAGAGTGGAAAGAGGAACTTAAAAAAATGTAAAGAAAAGGAGTCGTGGGCTTAGGGATGGAATCATAGAAGGAAACATCGCAGTTCCATCACAGCTCCAAGAAAAGAACCAACATTAAGCAACCCCTTGCCAGAAATATCATCTTTCTCAGCTTCTTTTTCATCCCAGTTGTTACAAGGGAAAAGGAAACTAAAGCTCTTCTTAGCTTAATTCTAAATCACAAAGATATTTTGCTTCTTCCAAAAGAACTTCTGGCCATATTCCCCAGAGGCACACTCTATAAACAACCATACAATTGTTTCACCTCGTTTCCATGCTTGCCACTGTCTCGGCCACCATTGTTTGTTTTAGTCCTGATAGTTGATGAAAAGTAAGGACAAAGAAGAGCAAAAAAAAAAAATTTGTAACGTGATTTGTTCATTATCTAAACTCAATCTTTCCAACATGGCAAAGAAAAATGGAAATCTTTCCTGTTTATTAGAAACTTCAAAATTACATCCAGGTTTTGTCCTCGGATTTTCCATCATTTTAAGTGCCCTAGACTCTTTTCCATATCCTGCTTCTGCTCTTGGAAAAAGAATCACACAGCTAGATAAATATGAAGAATGTTAGAGTTAATACTTCTAGAAAATGTTGACAACCTTTTAAGGAGAAAAAGGAGGAAACAAATTTGAAGAAATAAAACCCTTTTAGGTAACTTCTGCCAAATGATTTTAACATTTTTTAAATTTATTAAATGTTAAAAAAAAGGCTACTTCTAACTATTCATCACTTTTAGTATAGACCTTATTCATCATTTATATTAGCAACAGCAAAAGTAGGTAGAAACTGGTTTTTCCTTAAATGTATAAATTTATCAAATATTAAAAAGGCAAAATGGACAGGTATGTTCCACAGAGACATATATTAAAAACAACTTACCCCAGTCTTCATCACTTATCCTAGCAAAGGAACGGTCCCTCAGAATTCTAAAAAATTGGTATTGTATAGGGTAAGAAAGCGAGAGGGGGACAGTATACACTTTAAAAAATAACTACATGCACATTAGTTGTATAGAGCACCTTTGACATAAGTAACTCCATCTTACATTTTAAAAGACATCACACCAGCAGGGACCAAATGTTTGCCTAAAAATAAAGACAGACTCAACCAAACAAGGGTGTAACCTTTTACCATCAGCCCTCACCAGAGGACTCAGGGACTTAAAAAAAAAAAAAAAAAAAACCACAGGATTTCACCAGTTTGACATGGTTGTCTGAAGACCATCTTGCTGTCACTCATGATCAGCACACAGCATCTGCCACCAAAGGCTCCACTCAAGTCAAAGACTTTTCCCTACCCAAATCAAGGACTCTGCCTTTCGAGACATTGACAACCATCCAGATCAGCCCAAGATATTTTCTTTGTCCATGTCTCTCTCCTTGGACTGGTTCATTAACCCTTTTTCCTACGGCCCTTTCTCTTAATGTTACATGTTACTCTCTTTAATCCACAGATTAAAAATTTTAATCTATAACAATTACATATTTAGTAAGTATACTACTATGCACGGTTTACAATACTGACTGACTTGTGGATAAGTTTGGGCCTATATGCCTGTGACTCTGATTACCGAGTGAATGGGTAGTACTAGAAAAAATTGCCTCCTTGGGAACTCCATATAGCTAGCTCATGGCTTTCCTGATTAAATAAGCATGAATAAAAATGTGGCCTTGTAAAAAGACACAAACATGCATGGACCTGGTTATATCTGACCTTGCACTATTCATGACATTACTAAAAATGAAAAAAGAAATACTTACCCAGCATTATTGACCACAACATCTATAACACAAAAAGATCCAGTCATAAATATAAAAGCAAGCATATTAACTTGCATTTGCTTACAACTCACATTTCTTTCAAAAATAACTTTTTTCCCCATGTAAAAGTAAATATAATAAAGAGTGCTATCAAAACAAAAGTTTATACTTGTGGCAAAAAAATTTTAATTCACAAAAGATGGATAGCATAATGAATGTATCAGTGCCTTCCTCTTAAACTTAGAGATCTAAATTTTCTCACCTCTACTTTCTACTGAAATTCTATCAGCCTACTTATAGAATTAGCTGTTGCACAACTCTTAGGTTCTGAGGATTCAGAACCATAAGCCATCCTTCATTTAACCCCAATTCACTTAGGAAATTAAAAGTTTAAAAGATTGTTCCTTACCACTCAAAAGTAAAAAGCCCAAAAACAAAACAATTAGAAAAACTCATGCTGCACCTTGATACATAATTATATTCTCATTATGCAGAGAAAATAATTATTTTTTAAGGTTTAATCACCATTTTGTGGCTATTTTCACCCTATGACTTCAAAACTTTATGGTCTCTATCCTTCTGGTAGATGATATGTAAACATGGTTCTTATGAGCCCAATCAAACATAATTAGAAAAATAAATGTGCTGGATCAAACACAGAAAGAGGAGAGCACACTCAATTTACTATAAGTAATGTCTC
>CAUYSK010076803.1:0-11973 GCA_963575035.1 Avahi laniger
AAATTTGCCTTGCATTATGAATGTTGGAAACTGCGTGAAGATGTGCCCTAAGAAAGAGAGGATAGCACATTTAGCGAAAGCCTCTAAGCAACAAACCCATAATCTAACCAAATTGTGTTCACCCTACTTCCCCACCTGATATTACCCCTTCTTGATTACACCATTAGTCAGCAGATAGAAATCAATAAAGGAACCCACATGAAATTTAGCCGTAGACTTTATACTTCCACCCTCCCCCATCCACCCTATCCTTATGTCCCCCCAAAGAAGAGCTGTGGGCTTGAATATCTGCTGTCACAAAACCACCCAATTCCCGTGGAGTTACCTGGAGCCCATTAAAAGAAGCATCACTTTGAACAGTCAGGGATGAAATAATTAATCTGTTCTATGCACTCCAAAGTAGATTTTGAATATTGAGCTGGTTTTGTCTTAAGAAAAAGATAAATAATATAGCTCATTGAGTTGCCCTTTTTACATTAGCTGTTATAAAACTTACTTCCAACATTGTAACCTACTTAACCTACCTGATAATTAGTCCTCTATATATTTCAGTCTTGTTTGGGGATACATTTAATATTCTCACTTTATAAATCCTTAATTTAATTGAATCCTATGTTTAAGCAATTGTTGCATTTATATATTCTTGCTAAAAAACCTCAGTAAAATATTTGAATGATGAGGGAAAGTGAAATAGTAAAAAAATCATATGCACATTCAAACATTTACAGAAAGTTCAAAACAATAACACCTGATTATCATCAGCAAGGTCATTTTTTCTTTTCTGCTTCGGGGTGTTAGACATCTTGAATCTGTGACTCGATATCTTTCATTAACTTGAAAAAATAGCCATCATTTTCTCAAAAGCTGCTTGTGTTCCTTTTTATTTCTCTTTTCCTTTTGAGATTCTAATTTCACATAGACTGGCTTACTCTATTCTCTCTCTCTCTTACTCTCTCTCTTTTTTTTAATTTCAGCATGTTATAGTGTACAAATGTTTAGGTTACATATATTGCCTTTGCCCCACCCAAGTCAGAGCTTCAAGCGTGTCCATCCTCTAGACAGTGCGGACCGCACCCATTAGGTGTGTATATATCCATCCCCTTCCCCCATCTTCCATCTGCCCAACACCTGATGAATGTTATTACTGTATGTGCACTTAAGTGTTGATCAGTTAATACCAATTTGATGGTGAGTATATGTGGTGCTTGTGTTTCCATTCTTGTGATACTTCACTTAGTAGAATGGGCTCCAACTGTATACAGGATAATAAAAGAGGTGCTGGGTCACCATTGTATTTTATGGCTGAGTAGAACTCCATGGTATAGATATACCACATTTTATTAATCTTAGTCTCTTTTCTGTATTTTCCCTTTTATTTCTCTTTGTTTCATTCTGGACCTTTTAGTCCCATGTATATTTTAGTTTGCAAATTGTTTCTTATTAAGTCTACCTATTAGGTTTTTGTGCTGTTTATTATACTTCTCAGTTCTGTATTTTCTATTTGTTTCATTTTTTTAAATTTCTAATTTTCTGCTAGAATTTCCAACCTTATTATTCATCTCTCTGAATCTATCAGAACTAGCTAAAATTGTGTCTGATTGCTTCATCCTCCATTTTCTGAAATCAGTTTGCATTTGGTATTTCTTTTGGTCATTTTTAAATGGAGAAATAATGAGATCCAAAATAACCATAAAGGGAGCAATTCAACAAGAATACATAACATTCCTAAAAATATTTGTACCTAACACAGGAGCACCCAGATTCATAAAGTAAACCCTACTAGATCTAAGCAAAGAGATAAATGTCAGCATTATAATTGCTGAAGATTTCAGCACCACTCTGGCAGAAGTGGACAGATCATCCAAGCAGAAAATAAAGAAAGAGACATTATGGACTTAAATGGAATTCTAGAATGAATGAGTCTAACAGACATTTACAAAACATTTTACCCAAAAACTACTGACTATACATTCTTTTCATCAGCACATGGAACATTCTCCAAGATTGATCATATCTTAGGCCACAAAACATGTCTCAACAAATTAAAAAAAAAAATAGAAATCATACCATGGATCTTCTCAGACCACAGTGAAATAAATCTGGAAATCAACTCCAAGAGAAACTCAATTCTACATAAAGTCATGGAAATTAAACAAACTGTTGCTGAATGATTACTGGGTCAACAATGAAATTAAGATGGAAATCAAATGACTCCTTGAACTGAACAACAAGGGGAGCAGAAGCTATCAAAATCTATGGGATTCAGCAAAAGTAGTCCTAAGAGGAAATTCATAGCCTTGAATGCATGTACCAAAAAGACAGAAAGACCAAAAATCAACATTCTAATGAAATGTCTCAAAGAATAAGAAAAAGAAGAGAAAACTGAATTCAAAGCTGTCAATCAGGCAAGAAAAGGAAATTGAGGGAATCCACATGGGGAAAGAGGACATCAAACTATCCCTCTTTGCCTATTATATGATCTTATATCTATAAAACCCCAAAGATTTCACCAGGAGACTTTTGGAATTGATAAATTCAACAAAGTCTCAGGTTATAAAATCAATGTACACAAATCAGTAGCATTCTTACACACCAATAACAGTCAAGCTGAGAGTAAAATCAAAGACTCATTACCATTCACAATAGCCACAAATAAAATAAAATATCTAGGACTATATTTAACCAAGGAGGTGAAATATCTCTACACAGAGAACTATGAAACATGGAGGAAAGAAATTGCAGACAACACAAACAGAAAAACATGGATCCGCAGATTCAATATAGTTAAAATGACCATACTACCAAAAGTGATTTATAGATTCAATGCAATCTATATCAAAATACCAACATTATACTTCACAGATCTAGCAAAAATAATTCTATGCTACATTTGGAACCAGAAAAGAGCCCGAATAGCCCATGCAATCTTAAACAAAAAGAACAAATTTAGAGACATCACATCATCAGACTTCAAACTATACTACAAGGATATAGTAACCAAAGCAGCACGGTATTGGCGAAAAAATAGAGACATAGACCAATGAAACAGAATAGAGAACCTAGACATAAAACCATCCATATACAGCCAACTGATCTTTGACAAAGCAGACATCAATACACACTGGGGAAAAGAAGCCCTATTCAATAAATGGTGCTGGGAGAATTGGATTGGTACATGAAGAAGAATGAAACAGGATCCATATCTCTTGTCACTCACAAAAATTAATTTAAGATATATAAAAGACTTAAATGTAAGGCATGAAATCATAAGAATGCTGGAAGAAAATATTGAAAAACTCTTCTAGATATTGGCCTAGGCAAAGAACTTATGAAGGAGATCCCAATGCCAATCACAGCAACAACAAAAATAAATAAATGGGAGTTGGTTAAATTAAAAATCCTCTGCACAGCTAAGGAAATAATCAACAGAGTAAATACATAACCTACAGAATGGGAGAAAATATTCATAAGCTATATATCAGATAAAGGGCTAATAACCAGAGTCTACAAAAAACTCAAGCAAATCATCAAGAAAAAAAAAACATTAAAAAGCAGGCAAAAGACATGAATAGAAGCTTTTCAAAAGAAAATAGACCAATGGCTAATAAACATGAAAAAATGCTCAATGTCACTAATCATTAGGGAAATGCAAATTAAAGCCACAATGAAATATCACCTTAACCAAGTCAGAATGGCTTTTATTAAATAGTCTCAAAAACAATAGATGTTGGCATGGATGCAGAGAGAAAACAACATTTATACACTATTGGTGGGACTGCAAATTAGTAAATGCAACCTCTATGGAAAACAGTATGGAGATTCCTCAAAGAACTAAAAGTAGACCTACCATTTGATCCAGAAATCCCACTACTGGGCAATTACCCAAAAGAAAAGAAGTCATCTTATCAAAAAAAAAAAAAAGAAACAAACAAAAACTGCACTTGAGTGTTTATTGCAACACAATTCACAATTCGTAATTGCAAAGATGTGAATCAACCCAAGTACCCATAAATTCATGAGTGGATTAACAAAATGTGGTATGCATATACCATGAAATGCTACTCAGCCACAAGAAAGGCCTTTGCAACAATTTGGATGGCATTGGAGACTATTATCCTAAGTGAAGTATCTAAAGAATGGAAAAACAAATACCGCTTGTACTCACTATGAAATTGGACCTAACTGATGAGCACATATGTGCACAGAGGGAAGTAAAATTCAGTGGAAAACAGAAAAGGGGAAAGGGGAGGAGGGGATGGGCAAAAACTTACCTAATAGGTACAGTGAACACTCTCTGGGTGATGGGCACACTTATAATCCTGACTCAAGTGTAACAAAAGTTATCCATGTGATCAAAAACATTTGTACCCCTGTGATATTTTGAAATAATAATAAAAAATACAAAATAATAATATGCAAAGTGAATGACTTGAAACTCTAAAATAATGACTTGAAGCTGAAATACATTCCTGCAAGGACCTTTTCTCTTCAGTTCACTTTTATAATATAGTCCTTTGCAGTGACATCCCAGAGTGAGAAAGTTTATTATTCTTTCCTTTGTAAAGTCTAAACTCACCAGGCTCTCAAAATCTTTTTCTGGAATTGAAAGACATTTTAAGGAAAAATTATCTCCAAATGCTAGGTTCACATCTCTGGTTTTCTGTGTTCCCTTAAATCTTGATTCTGTTATTTTCCCCTCCCTTTTAGTCCTCCAGTGCCTTCAAGCACAATTTTTTGCATGTCAAGTTTAAATGCAATAATAAGAAAAAAAAACAACTCAATTAAAAAATGGGCTAAAGACCTGAACAGACACTTAACTGAAGAAGATATATATATATGACAAATAAACATATGAAAATATGCTCAACGTCATAGGTCATTAGACAATTGGAAATTAAAACAACAAGGTACAACTACACGCCTATTAGAATGGCCAAAATCCAAAGCACTGTCAATACCAAATGCTGGCCAGGTTGTGGAGCAACAGGAACTCCCATTCATTGCTGGTGGGAATGCAAAATGGTAGAGCCAATTTGGAAGAAAGTTTGGCAGTTTCTCACAAAACTAAATGTACTTTTATCCAGCAATCATAATCATACTCCTTGGTATTTATCCAAAAGAATTGAAAACTTATGTCCACACAAAAACCTACACACAAATGTTTACAGCAGTTTAATTCATAATTACCAAAACTTGGAAGTAATCAAGATGTTCTTCAGTAGATAAATGGATAAATAAACTGTGATATATCCAGTCAAAGGAATATTATTCAATGCTAAAAACAGTGAGCTGTCAAGCCATGAAGAGACATGGAGGAAATTTAAATGCATATTATTAAGTGAAAGAAGCCAATCTGAAAAGGTTATAAAAGGCTACATGGTGTATGATTCCAACTATATAACATTCTGGAAAAGACAAAAATATAGAGACAGTAAAACACTGATTTCCAGTGTTTGAGGAGACGGAGAGATGAATAGGAGTGGTATAGAAGATTTTTAGGGGAGTGGAACTATTACGTATGATGCCACAGGGATGGATACATACCATAAACATCTAACCAAACCCATAGAATGTACAACATGGGGCGTTAACCCTAATGTAAACTGTAGACTTTGAGTGATAATGATGTATCATTGTAGGTTTACAGTTTATAACAAATGTACCACTGTGGTATAAGAGGTCAATAGTCAGGGAGGTTGTGCATTTGTGGGCATAGGGAACTCTATGTACTTTCCGCTCAATTTTTCTGTGAACTTCAAACTGCTCTAACATAAAAAAAGTCTTGTCTCCCTCATATACCCACGTTTTAAAAAATCAAGTTTTCTGGCTCTCTCCAGTAAGATGGTTGTTTCTAATTTTCTGGGCTGTCATCACAGGAAACAAAACTAAACCCCTTAGTTGAATCTTGAGAAACACACAGATATTAGTTGTCTGTTAGGCTATGAGATATTTTTAATACAGGAAATTTGTTCATTTTTATCCCCATTATTTTTCAATAGAGTATAATAAAAAAGTTTAAATTTGAAGATTAGCTGTTCTCTTAATTTCAAGTAACTTCCTTTAATAAGGATCTTGAATTTTTTTTCTAAATCCTTCTGTATAACTGATTCTTATCTTTCAACATGTACCCTAACCATATGTGATGACTTGCATTTCTTTTGCTGCCTGTTACAGTCTCTAGATTTTTCCTGCAATTATGTCATCAATTGCTCATCAAATCTACTTAAGATTTCAGGTTTTTTCCTCCAGTTACCCTCACTCTCACTCTTTCCTTCCACAGAGCAGCCAACTGTTTAGACGTGTCTCTTCTCCACTCCCCACCCATTCGTTAAACCACGACAACTGCACTAAATACACTGTAGGATGATGTATTTATGGTAAGGATTAGAGACAACTGTTTACTTCTATACCATTTTCATAAATTTACAGATTGTGATGTAATTTGATTGAAGGAAGTATCTAGATAATATTAGCTATTATTCCTGAGTTTTAGGTTTTACTCTGATTGCTTAGACATCTGAAATCTAATTTACTTTCTCAAGGCCACTTTTAGTTTCAATGTGCAGGGCATGTCTGAGATTCTGTGAATTTAGGACAGGTTATAACTTGAAGTGACAGGCAACACAGTATGATTTAGCATTTTAGAAATAAGGATTTGTTATTAAGTTGTTTTTTAACTCACAACTCTTGTGAAACTTGTTAATGAGAAAGTTAATTGTTTTACTGGTTATATCCCTGGGGCCTGTGGTCCTTTTTATGTTTGTGAGTCTGCTTGTTTTATAAAGCAGAAAGAAGAAAACACTGCAAAGATACAACTGTCAGCTCCTTATACATTTTGGATAGCAGCCCTTTAAATGTATGGTTTGCAAATATTTTTTCCTTTTCTGTAGGATGCTTTTTCATTCTGCTGATTGTTTCCATTGCTGTACAGAGCATTTCATTTTAATAGTTTGATATACTCTTATTTGTCTAATTTTGGTTGTGTTGCTTGTGCTTTTGGTGTCATAGCTGAGAAATCATTGCGGAGACTAAGTTGAAGAAACTATTCCCTTATATTTTCTTCTAGGAGTTTTAGTTTTGGGTGTTAAGTTTAAATATTTAAACCATTTTGAGTTTAGTTTTGTGTATAGTGTAAGATTATGGTCCAATTTTATTTTTTTACATTTGAATATCCAGTTTTCCCAATATCATTTATTGAAGACAGTATTTGCTCCCCATTGCGCATTCTCCGTTACTTTGTCAAAGACCAGTTGATCGTATGTGCATGGGTTTAATTCTGGTCTCTATATTGGGAACTCATACAACTTTATAGCAAAAAGATAAAAATAACCACTTAAAAAATGATCAAAGGACTAAAATAGACATTTCTACCAAAGAAGGCATACAAGTGGCCAACAGGTATATGGAAAAAATGGTCAACATCACTAATCACAAGGGAAATGTACATCAAAACCACAATGAGATATTATTTCATGGCAGTTAGGATGCCAATTATAAAAAAATTAAAAGATAAATGTTAGTGGGCATGTGAAGAAATTAGAATCCTTCTATACTGTTGGTGAGATTTTAAAATTGTGCAACTGCCATGGAAAACAGTATAGAGATTCCTCAAAAAATTATAAATAAAACTACCGTATGATATAGAAATTTTACTTTTGGGTATATGCATAAAAGAATAAGATTTTTGAAATTAGGAACAACTTTCAGAGATCTTCACTCTCAGATTTACTGCAGTATTATTCACAATAATACCACAATTTTGGAAACAACCCAAATATCCATAGGCGCCTCTCACATCTCACAAAAATCAAGATGGATAACAGACTTAAATCTAAGGCATGAAACCCTAAGAATTCTAAAAGAAGATGTTGGGAAGACCCTTTCACACATTGGCCTGGGCAAGGAATTCTTGAAGAAGAACCCAAGAGCAATCACTGCAGCAACAAAAGCTTCCCTTTTTGACCAGCATCATGTGTTATTGAGCACATCCTTGATTTATGGAACTGCATTTTTCTCAATATGAGTAGGATTCAACATCTTTGCATACGTATAAAAGCCATATGTATTTCTTTTATTGTGAAGAGTTTATTAATATCATTTGCTCATTTTTTATTGGATTCTTTGTCTTTTTTCTATTGACTTCCATGAAACTGTTAAATTTAAAGTGACTAGAACTTTGGCTATGATATCAAATATACTACATTTTTTGTGATTTATTTTATTTTTTGACATTATAAATTTTTTTTGCCAGAAGGGTCTAAAGAAATTTATCTCGTTAAAGTTATCATTTTTTTCATGGCTTCTGGAGTTTGTATCAGTTAGATAAACCTGCATTCCAGATTCTAAGGAAATTCTATCATGTTTCACTACAGGACTTTTATAATTTCATTTTTACCTTTATATCTTTGATTAATTATGATTTTATTTCTGTTGTATGATGTGTACAATTGATTTGATGTTATTTTTTTCCTAAAAGTTTATCCAGGTTTCTCAACATCATTATTAAATAGTTCGTATTTTTCTCTCTGGTTTGAGATGATACTTTTATGATTCGGTATGATTCATGAATTTATTTGAGTCAATTTCTAGGTTTTATATTCTGTTTTATTAACCTGTTTTTAATATACCTTCACCATTAAGTTTTAATTACTGAAGAATTATAGTATATTTTGGTATCCTAACATTTCCTCAATTTTTTAACATAAAAATAATATTTTCAGCCGGGCACGGTGGCTCACGCCTGTAATCCTAGCACTCTGGGAGGCCGAGGCGGGTGGATTGTTTGAGCTCAGGAGTTCAAGACCAGCCTGAGCAAGAGTGAAACCCCGTCTCTACTAAAAAAAATTAGAAAGAAATTAATTGGACAACTAAAAATATATAGAAAAAATTAGTCGGGCATGGTAGCGCATGCCTGTAGTCCCAGCTACTTGGGAGGCTGAGGCAGAAGGATCGCTTGAGCCCAGGAGTTGGAGGTTGCTGTGAACTAGGCTGATGCCACAGCACTCTAGCCTGGGCAAAAGAGTGAGACTCTGTCTCAAAAAAAAAAAAAATAATAATGTTTTCATATAACTGTAAAATTAATTTTTCTACTTTGAAAGCACTCTTGGCATTTTCATTTGTTATTAAGTTTCCATTTATAAATTAACTTAGGAAATTGACAGTTTATGATATTATTTCTGTCCAAGATCATGACATACCTTTCTATTTGGTCCAGCTGAGTTTTAAAAATACGCATTTTACAAATTTTTTGTTCTACTTGTAGCTCTTTGAGGTATCTCTCCATATTGCTTTCCACAGAGGTTGTACTAGTTTGCAGTCCCACCAGCAGTGTATGAGCGTTCCTATCTCTCCAGCAAAGGCAATACATGTAACCTAAACATTTGTACCCCCGTAATATGCTGAAATAAAAAAAATGTAAAAAAGAAAGAAAGAATTCTTGTTAATTTTTTTCTTGGGTTTTAAATGCTTTGTTGCTATTGTGAATGTCATGATGTCTTTCCTTATTTCATTTAACTTGCTGTTTGTATATATACAATGTACTGATTTTGTATATTTATTTATTTTTAACTATTACCTTAAATAGTCATTGTAGCCGAGATTTTTTTGGTGGTGGTTGATGAATATTTTATTTTTTCCAGATGATTAATCATAAAACAATGAGGTCTTGTGTTCAATTTTTCATTTTTTCATGCTTAAGTTCTTTTCTTATCTAATTATAGTAAATGGTTAACACATAAAGTTATTTATTTATTTTTAATTTTTTTTTTATTTCAGCGTATTGCAGGGGCACAAATGTTTAGGTTACGTATATTGCCTTTGCCCCACCCGAGGCAGAGCTTCAAGCGTGTCCATCCCCCAGACAGTCCCCTCCTCCCCGACTCCCATCTGCCCGACACCGGATGAAAGTTATTCCTACATGAATGTACATGTAATGTTAAATGACAGAGGTGACAATAGATTTTTTTATCTTGTTCCTGAAATTATGAGGAGTACTTCTAGTGTTCCCAAATACCAGAGACTACACTACGCAGTGTATCCCTTTCCCACTGTTCCTATCTCGGTTCACTCCAGGTGAAAGTCTTAGTATCTACAATAAAACAGCCTGACAGGAGCTATCGATACTCTACTTATCACTAGTGACGGGGTCCTTACTGCCATTCAGCAGGCGAGATACCTTTCTTAGAGTCTGTGCTTTAGACTGCTTTCAATATCAGGTTCTTGATTCAAGTTGTCTAGAAAAAGACCATGGAATGAGGAATTATGTGCAAGTGATTTTCTAAGGAGACGCTTGCATGAATACTAGTTAGGGCGTGCAGGAAACAGGACAGGGAGGGGAAAGAAGACAAGGAAAGGTACAATTTTAGGTAAACTCTCAGCCTGATCCTGCAAGAAGAACTCTGGAGGGTAAATTATGCCTTAGAGTTTGTCTCAACTGAAGGCAAATATGTTGAACGTTCATATTCTCAAATCAGGGAGTGGTTAGCTGACTCATAATGGAGGTAAACTCCAAGGCATTGCCTTTCTCTACTTTTCTCTGGGAAAAGTGACTTCATTAGTCCAAGGGCAGTCCTCTGAGGAGAGTCAAAACCATCGTCTTTCATAGTAGAAAGATGTTGTTGCTTTTTAATACAAAAACACAAGCTAGGTATTGAGTATCCAGAAATAAGAAAAGTGATTTGAGGAAATCAAGATAGAACATTAGCAGTCGAATATAATTTATAATATTTTTTCTTATTGATTTCATAAATATTGAGAGAGGTTTATTAAATTTCCCAACAATTGTATGTCAATTTTCCTTGTAATTTTTTTGTATTTGCTTCACATATTTTGTAGTTATGTTCTTAGGTGCATAAAGATGTTCTGTCTGTGCAATGACTTTCTTCATCCTTAATAATTTTTTGCCTTCAAGCTATTTTGTTTTAACCTCTTGCTTTTTGTAAATAGAACCTAACTTGGTGTTGGTTTTTTATAAATAATCTCAATCTATGTCTTTGAACTGATTTTAATCCATTTAAATTTATTGATATTATTGATATATTTGGATATATTTGATTTTATTTTATGTATTTTTATTTAGCTTACCTTTCTCTTTTTCATTTTCTTTTCCATTTTTCTGATGACAATTTGGAGTGATTGAGGTCTTTTATTTTTTTTTTTCTGGCTTAGGATTTATACATGATTTCTTTTCATTCTTTTTCCTTTTCCTTCTTTCCTTCCTCCCTCCCTCTCCTCCATTTCTCTCTCTCTTTCTATTTTTTCTCTCTCTCTCCTTTCTTTCCTTCCCTCTTTTTTGTGATTGCCATTCAATTATTAACATGAATAAATGACTTTACATTACCTAAACAAATTAATATCTCTACCCTACTGTCTGTAAATGAAAGGACCCTGGAAATCTTACTTTAATCATTTTTTAATTTTTATTTTATTTTATCTAAAATTTAGTTATACTTGGTTTAATTTTAA
Organism: Avahi laniger; assembly: GCA_963575035.1. Lineage (NCBI taxonomy): Eukaryota > Metazoa > Chordata > Mammalia > Primates > Indriidae > Avahi > Avahi laniger. Next base: position 11,464 of record CAUYSK010076803.1, read on the forward strand.
TTTTTAGTTTTATTTTTATTAAGAACAAGAACAGGGTTTGAAAATTCAAATTATTCTACAATAACCTGAACAGGTGTCCTTGTTTTTTAATATCCCTCTTCTCCCCTCCAGGACCCATTTTTTCCTTTTTGCTCTCTGTAGGCAACTTTTCTCTCATTTTTCTCCTGTTCTTTGCCTCCATATCTCTAAACAATATGTTTGTATTGTTATTTTATAGTTCTAGTTTTGCATGCTATATATCGGCAGCCCAACATTTTTGGCATCAGGGACCAGTTTCATGGAAGACAATTTTTCCAAGGGTGATTCAAGCACATTACATTTATTGTGCAGTCAAACCTCTCTGCTAATGATAATCTGTATTTGCAGCCGCTCCCCAGCGTAGCATTGTCGCCTCAGCTCCACCTCAGATCATCAGGTGTTAGATTCTCATAAGGAGTGAGCAACCTAGATTCCCTTGCATGCGCAGTGTACAGTAGGGTTCATGCTCATATGAGAATCTAATGCTGCTGC
>CAUYSK010076804.1:0-23301 GCA_963575035.1 Avahi laniger
TAGCCGGGCATGGTGGCACATGCCTGTAGTCCCAGCTACTTGGGAGGCTGAGGCAGTAGGATCGCTTGAGTCCAGGAGTTTGAGGTTGCTGTGAGCTAGGCTGACGCCACGGCACTCGCCCCAGGCAAGAAAGTGAGACTCTGTCTCAAAAAAAAAAAAAAATATACAGAAAAAATTAGCCGGGCATGGTGGCACATGCCTGTAGTCCCAGCTACCTGGGAGGCTGAGGCAGGATGATCGCTTCAACCCAGGAGTCTGAGGTTGCTGTGAGCTAGGCTGACGCCACGGCACTCACTCTAGCCAGGGCAACAGAGCGAGACTCTGTCTCAAAAAAAAAAAAAAAAAAAAGATTCACATAACATGAAATTAACCATTTTAAAGTGTACAATCAATGGCACGTACATCCCAATATTGTGAACCGGCACCTCTGTTTAGTTCCAAGACATTTTCATTGCCCCACAGGGATTAAGCAGTCACTCCCTGGCCCCTGGCAACCACTAGTTGCCTTTCTGTCTGTATGGATTTACCTATTTTAGATGTTTCATGTCAATGGAATTATTTAATATGTGATATTTTGTGTCTGGCTTCTTTAACTTGGCATACTGTTTTTTTTCCTTTTTTTATTTTAATATATTTGGGGGGTACAAGTTGAATTCTGCTACATGTATATATTGCATAGTGGTGAAGTCTGGGCTTTGGCACACCCAGCACCCAAGCAGTGTACATTGCGCCCCATAGCATGTTTTTGAGGTTCATCTGCATTGTAGCATGTGTCAGTACTTTCATCCCTTTTATGGTTGAATATTATTCCACTGTGCGATATGCTATATTTTGTTTATCCATTCATCAGCTGATGGACATTTGGGTTGTTTCCACCTTTTGGCTGTTGTGAATAGCAAATAATATGAGCTTTCACACACAAGTATTTGTTTGAATATGTGTTTTCAATTCTTTGGGGTATAAAGTGAAGAGTGTAATTTCTGGGTCCTATGTTTACATTTTTGAGGAAAGGTGAAACTGTTTTCCACAGCAGCTGCATCATTTTACCTTCCCACGAGCAATGCAGCAGGGTTACAATTTCTCCACATCCTCACCAACACTTCTTAGCTTCCATTTTTTTATTGTAGCCATCCTAGTGTGTATAGGGTGGGTATCTTCCTTGTGGCTTTGTATTTTCCTAATTATTAGGAAAATACAAGTATCTTTTCATGTGCTTATTGGCCATTTGTAGATCTTCTCTGGAGAAACATCTATTCAAATCTTTTGCCCATTTTTAAATGGGGTCATCTTTTTTTTTTTTTTTTTTTTTGAGACAGAGTCTCACTGTGTTGCCCGGGCTAGAGTGAGTGCCGTGGCGTCAGCTTAGCTCACAGCAACCTCAAACTCCTGGGCTCAAGCAATCCTCCTGCCTCAGCCTCCCGAGTAGCTGGGACTACAGGCGTGCGCCACCATGCCCGGCTAGTTTTTTTTTTTATATATATATTTTTAGTTGTCAGATTAATTTCTTTCTATTTTTAGTAGAGATGGGGTCTCGCTCTTGCTCAGGCTGGTTTCGAACTCCTGAGCTCAAACAATCCACCTGCCTCGGCCTCCCAGAGTGCTAGGATTACAGGCGTGAGCCACCGCGCCCGGCCGGGGGTCATCTTTTTATTGCTGAATTGTAAACATTCTTCATGTATTCTGGATACTAGAACGTTATCAGATGTATGATTTGCAAATATTTTCTCACATTCTGTAGGTTGTCTTCTTACTTTCTTGGTAGTGTCTTTTGATGCACAAAGTTTTTGATTTTGATAAAGTTCATTGATCTAGTTTTTCTTTTGTTGCTTGTGTCCTTGACATCTTTTCTAGGAATTGCTTGCCAAATCCAAAGTCATGACAATTTACCCTTATGTTTTCTTCTAAGAGTTTAATAGTTGAAGTACTTACATTGAGGTCTGTGATCCACTTTGAGTTAATTTTTTATGTGATAGGAGGCAGAGGTCTACCTTTGTTCTTTCACATGTAGATATCCAGTCGTCCCAGCACCATTTGTTAAACAGTCTATTCTTTCCCCTATTGAATTGTCTTGGCACCCTTGTTGAAAACCAATTGACCATAGATGTTTGGGTTTACTTCTGGATTCTCAATTCTATTTCATTATTCTTTGTATTTATCCTTATGCCAGTACTACACTGGCTTGATTCTTATATTTTTGTAGTTTTGAAATTGGGGTATGTGAGTCCTGCAACTTTATTTTTCTTTTTCAAGATTGTTTTGGTTAAACCGAGATCCTTGCAATTCCTTATCAATTTATTATCAGTTTTTAAATTTTTGCAAAAAAAGGTCATGAGGATTTTCATAGAGATTACATTAAATCTGTAGATCACATTGAGTAGTATTGCCATCTTAATATTAATAATATCAAGTCTTCTAATTCATGAACCCAGGATGTCTTTCCATTTATTTAGATCTTTATTTTTTCAGCAATGTTTTGTAATTTTCAATATGTAAGTCTTGCACCCCCTTGGCTAATTTGATTCTTTCTGATGATATTATAAATGGAATTTTAAAAAATTTATTTTCAGATTGTTCATTGCTAGTATATAGAAATAAAACAGATTTCTGGGTGTTGCTCTTACATCCTTCAACTTTGCTGAATTCATTAACGAGCTATAATAGTTTTTTGTGCATTCTTTGGGATTTTCTATATATTGGCTCATGTCATCTGTTAATAAAGATAATTTTACTTCCTCTTTTCCAATTTGGATGCAATTTTTTTCTTTTTCTTGCCTAACTGCTCTGGCTAGGAGTTCTAGTACAGTGTTGACTAGTAGTGATGAAAGTAGGCATCCCATCAGTTTTCCCATCTGTGAAATGGAAAAACCAAGTAGGTATCCTTTGTCTTATTCCTGATCTTAAAAGATTTTAGTCTTTCACCATTGAGTATGATGTTAGCTGTGGGTTTTTCATAAATGCTCTTTATCATATTGAAGATAATTTCCTTCTATTCCTGCTTTGTTGAGTGCTTTATAATCAAAGCCTCAATAATTTTTAAGAATGTTAAGGGATCCTGAGACTAGTTCGAGAATTGCTGGTATAGAAATTAGTTAAGAGCAAGAGCTTTAAAGTCTGTCTACCTGGTTTTGAATTGTAGTTGGGCAACTTATTTGTCATATGACCTTGGCTAGTTTTTAGCCTTTCTGTGCCCTGATTTCCTTATTTGGACAATGGGGATGACAATAGTAACACGATCTACCTCAGAGAGTTAATGAAAATTAGATGAGTACATGTTAGAACAGGGCCTGATGTAGACTAAGTACTCAGTAATGTTAGCAAGTACTCAAAGAACTGAACCAACTTAAATACTGATGGGCAGTTTCTGCGTTACTGTTTTCCTCAAGTCTACCCTACATAGATTTAATAATTTTTTTTTTTTTTTTTGAGACAGAGTCTCACTCTCTTGCCTGGAGCGAGTGCCGTGGCGTCAGCCTCGCTCACAGCAACCTCAAACTCCTGGGCTCAAGCGATCCTCCTGCCTCAGCCTCCCAAGTAGCTGGGACTACAGGCATGAGCCACCATGCCCGGCTAATTTTTTCTATATATATTTTTAGCTGTCCAATTAATTTCTTTCTATTTTTGGTAGAGACAGGGTCTCGCTCTTGCTCAGGCTGGTCTCGAACTCCTGAGCTCAGAACTATCCGCCCGCCTAGGCCTCCCAGAGTGCTAGGATTACAGGCGTGAGCCACCGCGCCCGGCCCACATATACATTTTATATATAGCTTTGAGCTACCAGGTCCATTGGACATTTGAATTGGGGCATTTTACCACCTTGTCATGAGATTTTTTTGGGGGGGGTAGAGACGGGGTCTTGCTCTTGCTCAGGCTAGTTTCTAACTCCTCAGCTCAAGCAATCCTCCTGCTTCAGCCTCCCAGAGTGCTAGGATTACGGGCGTGAGCCACCTTGCCTGGCCCTGTCATGAGATTTTGACTCTTTTTTATGTTCTTGGAACTCCTGGGTCTTTTGGAGCCTGACAGAGGATCAAAATCTTATTCAACAAACCCAGAAGCTTCTGGGGGAGAGTTAATAGTCATTTGTTCATTATGGATTAACTGCTTAAGATCATGCATCTCTCTGATCTCTGTGGTCCACAGAAAAAACATACCACTCCACAGTTGGTTTTTTAGACCTGTACAGTTTCCAACCACGGTCCCCTTGGAAACCTGGTGTCTGCACACGTGTGTTACATGGGAGCTGTTTGCACCATAGTGCATCTTAAAACAGGTTTTTAACCTAAGGAACCTGTGCTCCAGGCTGACCTGAGCCCTTGGAAGGCATGATGAACTGGCGACATTACCAGGGGAGAGAACCCAGGGGATTTGCCAGGGCACAAGCTTGTCTGAGGGGTCTGGCAGGTACAAAGCCCACCTCAGACTTGCAATAGGTGAATGGTAGTTTACACCGGGGAACCCAAAGGGCCGATTTTACTTTCTCTAATACATATCTCCAAAGAGGGCAGGCTTGGGGAAATTTTGACTGGACTCAGAAAATTCATCATTTTCTTAGGAGTCATAAGCTATTACACTTGAAAGACAAGAGTATGGTTACTCCTCAATGCCAACTTGAGCCTGAATGTTCCCCTCTCTGACCTGTCTCTAACATCTGAATCAGTCCCACCTTCCCCAACTACGTGAGTCACTATGTACAAAGTGCTCTGTGATGCTTGACTGAAGGTGCACTGTGACAACTGCTCAAAGCACACGATCTCAGGCACCACATGGCATTGCTCCTTGGCAGAGCCATATGCAGCCAGCCTTCCAAGAGGACACCTTAAAAACAGCATTCTCCCCACCTATTAAGATTATTGTTTTGTTTAAGCAAAGACCAAAGGGATAGCAAAGAGACAAAAATTAAAAAGGGAATCCTCATCATGGTAAGAAGGAACAAGGCCTTACCATAAAAAGTTGCCTTATAGTAACAGGAAGAATCCAAATGGGGGACCCTCACAAAGGAAATACAGACCAGGCTCCAAGTGCTTCATCCTTTGCTAAGGAAGTGATGATGTGAACAACCTCAGTATTCTCATGGTGAAAGCTACTGGCAATAAAACCATAGCTATGACATGGGAGTCTGTGGAGCAAATCAGTCTCCACAGTCATCTTCGGCTGACCCTTGCTGTTAGGTCTGTAGACTTGCTTTCAATCGGCCTGCAAAGGCTCCATTTGGCTATTCGGTCAGAGTTTTACTGCTTCTCCATACCCTGCTCCTACTCACCCAAGCATCACTTCCTGGGAGTGGACCAGCTTTATAATTACCTAGAAAAGATGAAGTTAAATTTGGCTTGAGAGATTTGAAGCTCCTCAATCTTCCTCCCTCTTTGGAGGTTTTATTAGAATAATTCCTTTCTCTTTCCCTTTTCTTTAAACTAATCTGTTTTGTTTGTTTGTTTTTTGGAGACAGGGTCTTACTTTGTTGCCTAGACATGAAGGCAGTGGCATGATCATAGCTCACAGCAACCTCAAACTCCTGGGCTCAAGCGATACTCCTGCCTCAGGAGTAGTTACAGGCTGCCCAACACACAAACCATGCCTGGCTGATTTTTCTACTTTTTGTAGAGAAGGGGTCTCACTATGTTGCTCAGGCTGGTCTCAAACTCCTGATCTCAAGCAATCCTCCCACCTTGGCCTCCAAAAGTGCTAGGATTATAGGCATGAGCCACCGTGCCCAGCCTAGCTAATCTAATCTCAAAGCTAGCAGCTGTAAGGGCAAACCTTAAAATATGTTGCATCAGAAAGCCAAGAAAGCAAGCCCGTCACCCAAAAGTCTATTCTAATTTAAGGCTCTAAAGAACCTGTTAAAAGTGTCCATATCTTCTGTTCTCCCTGAAAGAAAAAAGAGACTTAAAGGTCAATTATCACTTAGAGTTATGAGTGAATCGTATTTTTATTTACATTGAGAAGAGTCTCTCTCCCTCATGTTCTAGTCTGTGAGTGGCTCACATTTGGACTTGGTGTAGGATCCTAGTGGGAGGAGCAGAGGATGGTGAAAAACCTCATCACACAGAAAAGCATAACCCAAATCTCTTCAGGTTTCATAATTTTGTTTCTGCTTCTAAAAACAGTCATGTCTTATGGGGTGTTATGTGCTTTATATCCTGACATTTTCCACTTGCTGCTTCTTGGTGTGAGAGGAGAAATGCCAGCATGTGGCGCTGCAGAGGAAGACTGGTGGAAGCTGTAGGGCGAGGCCTCCAATTCCCAATGACACTGTTCTCAATTCCCAGGAGCTTCCAGGGTGAGTGAGCTGATTCCTTGGCATGTGGTTCTGTGGTAGACAGGGTGTGACAAAAGCCCACTCTACCCTGGACACCTGGGATGGCACTGAGTTTTAAAAGGCAAGGGGCACGTGGTGAGGGCTCAGGCTGAGGCCCCCATGTGACGCCATGGTAGGCAGCAGCACCGTTTGAGGCTGGGCAGGGGAGGCGTGCAGGGCTCAGCACCCCCAGGAGGCAAGCAGATGAGCTGCGACAGAGGGACCAATTCCAGTGTAACCAAGAAGGCTGCAGATCAGAACAATAATGGCTGCTGATTTGGCATCAAAGACATGACATTTTCAAAGCCACAATGGCTGAGGATGGTACCAACATGCTGCGGCTGGAGAAAGTGGGTGATCGATGTTTGAAGAACAGATGACGTTCTGCCAGTGGCTCAGCCAACAGCTCAGAGTTTCACGGGAATACCTCTCTGCCTGGCTAGCTTCTCTTGGATGTCTCCTGTAAAATCTCTGAGGCACTTACATAGCATATTTCTGTGTCCACTCTCTTGCTAGTCTGTTGTACCTGGAAGAAAAAAGCAGAGGTATTGACACCCTCACTTTAACTGGTCACTCCCTTTCAATGTGCAGCAGAGAACAGGGCTGATGTGGAGAATGCTGCTGCCACTTCTTGTCAAACATCTACGACTGATAGATGAGTGGAATAAAGACTTTCCCTGGAGCAGGAGCATATCATTTGTGGCTATAAACTCCTAGCTTGGAGTCCTACTGATGTTCCGTAACTTTCTTCTGTGGAAGGTTTAATAACGCAACAAACTCCTTCCCTTTCTCTCTCCAGTCCTACAATATGGATGCAGGGAGGATAGAGAAAAGATACACAAAAGTTTGGAGTAGTTACAGGCTGCCCAACACACAAACTTCAGAACATGGGCTTGGAGTCTGGCTACCAGAGTGTGAATGAGCAGCACCCTCAGCAGCTGGCCCACCTCTCTTGTGCCCTGGACTCCTTAATTGTTTATCACAAGGAGATCTTTTGCCTTGTGTGGTTGTGGGGAGGACTGGACAAGTCTGTGTGTACAGCACATGGAGCAGGTCGGTCACCTGCTGAGGGCTATGTATATGTGTACATTTATCCTCATTATTATAATGATATCTGATGTCTTGAGACTGCAAATGAGAGATTTGTAGTTAGAACAGGCACTGAAAAAAATCACTTTTGGTATGTCTAAAATATCTCATAATAAGTGATAAAATAAATAAATACAATTTAAATTCTAATCAATTAAAAATCATCTGGGGATGTGTGCAGTAGTTCACACCTATAATCCCAGCACTTTGGGAGATGGAGGAGGGAGGACTGCTTGAGGCCAGGAGTCCAAGCCCAGCACACAACCACTGCACACATGGGCTCAGCATGAGCAGGAAGATGTCTGTGGGAACTTGTGTAGCAAAGAAGCACCAGCTCAGAGCAAAGGTGCCACCTGGAGCTGCCTGGGGCAGCCATGGCACAAAGTAACCCCAAAGAGGACGCGTACTTCTCTTTGTCGGCCTTGTAGATATGGGCTATCTCTGGTACCAGAGGGTCATCAGGGTTGGGGTCACAGAGTAGGGAGCAGATGGACAAGAGAACTGGGAAGAGAAGAAAAGGTCAGTTAGCTGCAGCCATGAGGTTGTGGGTTGCCGCCGGGTACAGCGAGCCTCCCTGAACTCGCACTCTCAGTTGACCAAGCTGTTGTCTTCCCTCCAACGTTCCAATCTAAATTGTCTGCTTGACACTCCACCAGCTCTGCCCCATGTATTGGCTAAAGGGCGGTCTCACTGTGAACTTCACAGTGCAGCCCCAAGAACGCTGCAGCCCCAGGCACATTGCACTAGGACACTTCCCTCCTCAGTGAGTACGGCTCTCATTTCCCTTCTCCACTGAAGTGCTCTGTCAGCCTCCAACTGCCCACACCACCCCTGTCTGCATCCCATACCACATGCCTTTCGTGTTTGGTCCCAGGAGCCCTATCTACTGATAAGGAAACAGGAGTTCGGAATAATCAGGTATCCTGTCCGAAGTCACAGACTTGGAACACTCAGTAAATGGGTAAAAACCAGATTGTGAACCAGGTCTGTGTGACTGCAAAGCAAATGGATTCCTGCTCCTGCATGCCACCACTGTCTCTGGGATGTGTGCTCAGTGTGGCTCTCAGCAGCTCTGGAGAAAGGGAATCACCCCACCAGGGCTGTGATGAGGAGCAGAAGGAACCGTGGTGCCCAGATAGAAGTGTGGACGATCATTCCTGTCTTTGATCTTGACTCACCATATGACTCCAGACAAACTGGCTCTGGCCAGTTCATCCAAGTCCTGACCACAGTTCCCCACAGTAAAGCTACGAATGGGAGGGGCAGGTTGCCTTTCTCAAGATCCTCAACCCCCCTACTGTTCTGAGCCCAGAGGCTGCCAAAAGGGCTACAGACTCCCCTCTAGGTCACTCAGGCCCACCTGCCCTTCCTCCCTCCCCACGACTTGGGTGTCCACTCTCTGCCATTTCACTTTCCTCTCCCCTTCCTGATCCCACACCTAAGGCCACACTGGCCCTGGCTCTGCTGGCTCGGCATCAAGCAGACCCCAAAAGCTGGTAGATTGTGATGGCTGCCTTCCTCCTTGTACTTTTCCCTGGCCTCAGGCAGTGGGATAAGGTTACATACTCAAGGTTCAACTCAGAGAGGAGCTATCTCAGCAGGATGTTGGGCTATTTCCTGGATGTTTGAGCCTGGTGAGCATGCTCTGCCACTGCAGAGATTTGTACCACAGTGCAGGGACAGGGGGCTGTGTCCCTCTGGATTGACCATGCCCACTTCTGCAGGGCCTCTCTAGCCTCTTAAAGCCTGCCCCTGCCAGCTTCCCTGGTGCCCTGTGACCCCCTCCAGCTGCCCAGGGTTCTGCTGCCTGCATTCTCTCATACTCTACTCCCAGCTTATTTCTTAGGCTTGGGACTCTTTCTTTCAGGTTGATTTTTCACCATGCTACTCACATTCCACCTGACAGGACATTGCATTCCCACGTCTCCATTCAGGCTTCCCGTGCACACACAGCTTATGCTCAGACCATCTTAGCTCAGAAGGAATATCTGCATTTCTAAAGCCCTGTTTAGACTGATTTCTTCAACCTCATCCAGAGACGTGTTCGACATCCCTCATTTTGGGGAGGGAGGATTTCTCCACTGACTGTGAGGCCCCTGGGAGCAGGACCTCTGCCTTCAGAGCTGACTGACAGTCCTCATCAGTACTTGTTGGATGAATTAATGAGGGAGAAGGTAAGGTAATATTTGCCTTTCTTATTTTTAGATAAAATGTAGAATCAACATTTCCTTCTTGCACCCACGTGAGTCTTGAGCACCCCACAGCAATTGACTGCTGAGAACCGTCAGAGCGTGGAGCACTAGGTTCCGCTGACGCCGCCTCCTTGCAGTGCAGGACATCCGCATGGGCCCAGCAGTGGGTTGGGCTGTGTGATTTGGGAAAACTGCCTGCTCTGAGTCCCCATTTCTACCCAGTCAGTGCTGAGGTGAAAACGCTAGAGACAGGGCACAGGGAGCATGCTGTCAGCGTCTCTACCTTTTGATATGGTCAGCGCTGGAGACCACTGAGATCGCAGGATGTCAAGGCAGATGCTGCCATTACTGTTGATATTGGGGTGATAAATTTTGGTCGTGAAAGCAACCTGCAGAGATAAGAGATTTCAAGTTAGACAAATCACAGGGACATGTGAAAAATGAACTAAGTAAAGCAGAAGTAGCCGCTGCTGGACTATACCTGGAGTGTGCTGTGCACTCAGCCTCACACAATCCTGGGTGAGCTGGACCCCCACTCTCAAACCCTAATGGGTTAGAGGAGTGGGTGATCACTCAGGAGAAGTTCCCTAATCCTGCAGTCCCCAACCCCTAGGCCGTGGACCGGTACCAGGCCATGGCCTGTTAGGAATCAGACTGCACAGCAGGAGGTCAGCGGCAGGTGGGTAAGCAAAGCTTCATCTGTATTTGCAGCTGCTGCCTATTGCTCACATCACTGTCTGAGCTCCACCTCCTGTCAGATCAGTCACTGTCTCCCATCACCCCCAGATGGGACTATCTAGTTGCAGGAAATCAAGCTCAGGGCTCCCACTGATTCTGCATTATGGCAAGTTGTATAATTATTTCATTATATATTACAATGTAATAATAATAGAAATAAATGCACAATAAATGTAATGTGCTTGAATCATCCTGAAATCATCCTCCCCTGCCCCAGTCTGTGGAAAAACTGTCTTCCATGAAACCAGTCCCTGGTGCCAAAAAGGTTGGTGACCACTACTCTAATCCATTTCCTGCTGGAGTCTCATTCTGAACATGGGGCAATTTTTTTTAATGCTATCCTTCAGAAATGAGAACATAAGGAGATTAGTATCATCTCTCCCAAAGTAGTGCATTCTGAGGATTAACAAGAGTGGTGGAAAGGACTCGAGGCCCAAAGTTCTATGCAAAAAATTATGACTCTGATTACTGATACAATGACAAAACATAGTCACTACAGGAAAACAGCTCTACAGAATTCACTTCTCATCCCTTGTTTAACTGCTTATTTTGGTCTAGCTGACTTGGACACGACTTGATATTTCAGTCATCATCGGTCTTGGCTGGACACAAGGCATAGATATTTTGTTGACATAAGATATCTCATTAGCAGAAAAATCCAGGCCATGGGCCCTCTGCCTGGCCACAGATCCTCTCCCCTTTCTATTTCATCTTTTATAAGATCCCTCTTCTCAGAATTTAGCCATCAAATACTCTTGCAGATTTCAAATATGCAAGGATACTCACTGTAGCAAAAGATATGAAACCACCTAAATGGCTTCCAATTGATTACTGGTGAAATTAATGTTACATATATGCAAAAGAATATTATACAACTATTTAAAAAGAATGAGGTGAGTTTAAAGAGAATGAATGGGAGGAAGTGGGAGGAAAAAAGAGAATGAATGTGCTCATATGAAACAATTTCCAAGATGTACTGTTAATGGGAAAAACAAGATGCAGCTCCATGGAAAAATCTGTTCCATTTGTGGGAGAAATAAGGGAGCACACACAGGTGCTTGTATAGTTGTAGATGATGCCTGGAAAGAAGGAAAACCAAGTAGGACTCAGTGTCTCTGGGGGAAAGGAGGCAAGGGCTGGAGACACAAAGTATACAGAAGGTAAGAAGGTCCTATTTTCATTGTATGTGTCCTACCCTTTGACCTTTTTGTTTTTCTTTCTTTAAACCACAGCCACACATTACTTCTTCAAATGACCTCCCTGGGCCTCAGCCCTCACTATAGACAAGGCCATGGTACCTCTCCCAGGGCTGTTGTGGGCCTCATGGAGTCACTCCTGTGATGTGCAACGTGCTCCAAGTCAGCTGAAGCTTTTACTGTTACAGGAATGTGATGAGAATCAGGCTCATCTACACCCTCCCACCCCAGGCCGGGGCTGGGGCAAGGCAACAGTAATGACTTTGCCCCCTCCCCTTGCTCTGAGAACTCATCCTTAGGCTACATGGTGGGTGCACAGGCATCCTTTATATTATTATTTACAATTTTTTGCATGCCTGATATACTTTATAATAAAACTTTTTTTTTTTAAATAACTTACTTAAGAATATGAGAAGAGGGCTGTGTGTATGTGAGCTTGAACATTTATTACTGTATGATTTTTCTCGGGAAGAGTCAAACTTCAAAAGGGTCTCAAAAGTAAGTATCTGCCTCAATATCTCCTATAAAGAAGATCATGCAATCTTGCCAGATTCCTCTTATTGTCAGAAAATTCTTGCCAAAACATAAATCCAGTTGATCCTGCTCCCCTGTGGAAGGAGATTTTAAAAAGACAGAAGCACTTTCTTCTCTTGTAGAGCATTATTCTCACTTTTCAGTTCACATCTCTTCCTTGTTAAAATAATTCTGACTCACTCACAGAGTTTACTTCTTAGTCTTTTAATAACAACCTGTTTCTTCGCTTTGTCCTTGGGCAATTAGGATCCTGAAAATGCCCAAGAGATATACAGGACTACATTGGTATGTGTTTACTGTAAGGAAGTTTCTCAGTGGCTCGCATGCTAATGAAAGAGATAAGCTGGAAAATCACACGGGTCATGAGACACTCCACAGTCTCTCCACAAGGAAGGGGCCGGAGCGGGGTGGAAGATCAGAGAACCGTGAAGCATGCTCATGCTTTTTCAACCAAACCCCACTGAACAGCAGTTGTACTACAACCCCGCGGAGCTATTTTAGCATCTGTCATCACCCTGTTCAGCACATCCACTCTCTCTTGCGAAAAGCTGGAAAGGTCTCCAGAATCCTGAACACACTGAACCAAGATTTAAAATACCCAGGCACCAGGTGCCCTCTGGTAGCAATGCCTGGGCAGAGCTGTGGCTGGTGATCCCAGAAAGGGCTTCCTGATGCTGGTTCAGATAAACAACATGCAAAACAGTGGCTACAAGCCTGATTTAGACTGAGCCATCAGGACAAGTCAGGCTGGTAAGACACAGTGACATCACAACCCCTAAGCTGTGGTGCCCTGACACAGACTCCGGACTTCTGAGTAAGTCTTGTCTAAATGCACAACCTCAGTCCAATCCTGAGAAAACATCACACAAACAGGAGAGACATTTGACAGCATAATTGTTCAATACTCCTCAAAAGCATCAAGGTCATGAAAGACCAGGGGAAACTGAGGCACTATTACACACTATAATGATGAAGACACAACAATATACGAATGCTAGGTCCTGGAACATAAGGAAGACTTAGTGGAATTTGAGTTTAGTTTGTAGTATCATGACCAATATTAATTTCCTGGTTTTTATTATAGTAGACACAGTATTATAACATGGTGACATCAGGGAAAGCCGGATGAGCTATATAAAAACTCTTTATACTGTTTTTGTAACTTTTTTCTAAGTCTAAAATTCATTCAAAATGAAGTTTTTTTTTTTTAACAAGGCTGCCACATCTGGGTTTGAGTCCCTCCCTCCACTATGGGCATGTCATCCTCAAGAAATGATATACCCTCGCTAAGCCCCAGTTTCCTCATTCACAAAAGAGAATTGATATTTTTATTTTAAAATGAGAATAAAAATAGGACCGAATGTGGTGGCTGACACCTGTCATCCCAGCACTCTGGGAGGCTGAGGTGAGAGGATCATTTGAGGCCAGGAGTTCAAGACCAGCCATGGCAACATAGTGAGAACCCATCTCTACAAAAATAAAAATAAAAAAAATTAGCTGGGTGTGGTGGCACACATCTGTAGTCCCAGCAACTCGGGAGGCTAAGGCAGGAGGATTGCTTGAGCCTAGGAGTTCAAGGCTGCAGTGAACTATGATCATTCCACTGCACTCCAGCCTGGGTGGCAGAGCAAGACCCTGTCTCAAGAAAAAAAGAAAAAGGGAAAAAAATATATTGGGGCACGCAGAAAGAAATCTGGAGGAATATATACCAGGATATTAGCTATGGTCTTCTCTGGGTCTGCAGCAGACTGACTTCCATCTGCACGTCGAGTTCTCTAATTTTATAATAATGAATGTTTACCCATTTTGCAATTGGGAATAAAAAGATGTTAAAAGAGATGTGAATCACATACACACTGTTGTGTGACCACACCTGACTGCAGCCCATCCTGTTGGCTCCACTGCCTAACACCCCAGAATCTGCCTCTTCTCCCCACTTCTGTGCCACCAGCCACGCGTCACCACAGAGCCTCGCCTGGCTGGGGTCCCTTCCCAGAGCCTCTTCTCCACAAGGCAGCAGAGTGAGCCCATCAAATCATTCATCTGTCAGCCCCTCAGTTGCCCACACAATGGCCATGCAGACCCCACTCCTTGGGCCGTACCCCTCTGGCCTCCTCCCCACCCCAACACAGGCTCACTTCCCCAGGTGTTCCCTGTGGACCCCAGCCCTCCCAGGCTGAGACTCTGCAGTGCCCCCTCCCCAGGGTGATCTCCCCAGCCACCCTGGCTCCTACTGCCAACCACTGCTGGGCTCCTCTTCAGCACTGATGTTCCCAAACTAAGTGTCCTCTGTCTCCTGCACAGGACTGTGGGCCTCAGGAGGGCAGGCTCTGCCTGGGCATGTGGAGACCAGGTAAGACATGGGCAGGATGGTCCAGGCAGCAGGACAATTTGCAGACAGGACATCCCAGCAGCGCACCAGCCGTGCCTAGGCAGGGTGGTCAAGGCAGCTCCCCTAGGCTTCTCCCTCCCTTTGGTGGCACTGTTCTCTGAGGTTCCACCAGTGGGATGATGGGTGTGTGAAGGGCAAAGAAAAGCTGCTATTCTTTTAACTTAATGAAGGAAACTGAAGGTGTGATAAGATAAATGATTTGCCGGGTCTGAGACCAGGCTGTGTCCACCTCAGCACAATTGACACTTGGGGCTGATCATTCTCTGTCACGGGAGGGAAGGCTGTCCTGTGCACTGTAGGGTGTTCAACAGCATCTCTGGCCTTTGTTCACTAGATACCAGTAGCAACCCCCAGCCCCCCAGTTTTGATAACCCAAAATATCCCAGATTATTGCCTAGATGTTCCTGGTGCAGGGACAAAATCACCCCAGCTGATAACCTCAGTCCTAGAGCGTAAGTAAGGAACTGCGAAGGAAGGAGCCAGAGCCTGGAGATGTGACTAGACTCAACTACACAAGAAGCACCATTAGAACTGCGGCCTCAGGAGGGAGGCCAGCTCACCACACTAACCCTTGCTCACAGCAGGGATTAATTCCCAAAATCCCGGGAGGCTGTCACCACAAGGTAGAGCAGCAGGCCCTCGGAGAAGCCCCATGCACAGCTCTCTTCACTAGAGATTTGAAAGGCCCCTCGTCACATGCTGTCCTTCATCCTAACATAAGGGGAGTCATGGGGGCACCTCACCTTTGGGGGCTTAAAAGGGTAATCCGTAGGAAAGTGGATGGTCAGGAAGAAAACCCCTCCTTGGTAAGGACTGTCATTCTGGAAGGATGAGACACAGAAAGGGATCAGTGAGCATGCTAAGCATGAAGCGCAAGAAAAAAAACTGGAGCGGTATGCTCAGCAGCTACTACCTACCGGGCCCATGATGGTGGCCTGCCAGTGGAACACTACAAGACAAAAGAGAGACGGGCACATAAGAGACCCCCTAGTAAATATGTCTATTCTACTGAAAAGGTGCTGTTAAGTTTAGTGGATGCTGTCACACAAAACACCTTTACTTCTGACACCAACTTCAAGCTAGGGGTTCCCAAAACCACACTCAGATTCGGTAACTTGCTAGGACTCCTGGAGCTTACTGAAAGTTGTTGTACTCATGGTTATGGTTTATTACAGGGAAACAACACAGATTAACATCAGGAGGAGTCCAAATGCAGAGCTTCTGTTATCCTTTCCCCATGAAGTCAGGATATGTTACTCTCCTGGCATCAGTGTGTTGACAACACATGCAGAGTACAATCAACCAGGGATACTCACTTGAGCCCCAGTGTTCAGAGTTTTTACTGGGGCTTCACCCTGAGAGTATGACTGATTGACCGAGTGCCTATAGGGCTGATCTCAGTCTCCATTCTCCAGCCCCTCCAGGCAGACCCAAGCCCTCACCTTAAACCACATGGTTGGTCTATTTGGCACGGGCAGTCCTCACCCTAAATCACATTGCTGGTGTGTGGGTCAAAGCCTTCAGGCAAACAAAGACACTCCTATCAGGTATGACATCTTAGAGATCACTTTCCAGGGATTGAGGATGAAGTTCAGATCTTTTTGGGGGCAAGATTAAATTCTTTACTATATAGGTGCCAGTAACTATAATTCAATCCTCTCTTTGCACAGAATTAAGCCTTAACTAGGCTTCAGCCATTTTCCCCACTTCTCTTTACAAATCCTTTCTATCCCTTGGTTCTTTCCTTGATTAAGTCTAATGCCCTCAGCAAAAAAGTCTCTCTCAGAAGCCAACTGCCCATGGCCCTGGAGTCTCATCAGTGCTACCTTCATCTGTGTCCTCTGCCCAGTGCCTGAGCAGTGCCCTGTGCTCTGGGAACTCAATGACAAGGCCACGACAAGCACCTCTCATTTTTCCCTTCCAGGTCCTCACCTTTGGAGGCCAAGCTGGACTCCCTCACCGGTGGTTTAGAGCCTCCTCTTGCTGCACATCACACCTCATACCCCAAAGTAACACATCTCAGGTTACTTTTTCTGCTCTACTCCCCCAAACAGCTCCTGTGCACTCAGCAAAGCTAGTCTAGAGTCGACCGCTCACTCACCTTCAAGTCTCCCCAGTCACATGAATGGTCCCAGGGCAACAGACTCCACAGCCTTTGCGGAAAATGCCTACTCACCCTCAGGAATGGGTTGTTGAGACCATCTGAGGGGCCTGTTATTCTCATGAGAATTCTGTCTTGTATGGATTCCAACAGGTATGGAATTAGTCCAAGGTTTCAGATCCAGTCCTGTCCTGATTTTCCTGTCACCTGTTCAAATACCCTACAGGCTCTAGCCCTAACAGCAGGACCAAGAAAGCACAAAGGCATGGGATGGGAGCACAAGTGCAGGGACTAAAACAGAAGCTTCCCAAACCTCTAGAGGTACCCAGAGTCAGTCAAGACTGCCCAGGAGCCTTTTTCAATATTTCAAAGAAATGCTTTTGAAAAGAACACCTTTACCTGCAATAAGGCTGCCTGGGATAATGAAAATATCACTTCTTTTGCTTTTGATTGTTTTTATTCCAACTCATACTAATCATTAGTTGGCAAGTAGATATACTCTTCTCTAATAATAATGTAGAACAGAATTCCTTATGAAATAAAAGTGGTGGGTTTTTTTTTTTTTTTTAGAGACAGTATCTCACTATGTTGCCCAGGCTGTTCTCAAACACCTGGCCTCAAGTAATCCTCCCATCTCGGCCTCCCAAAGTGTTGGGATTATAGGTGTGAGCCACTGCGCCTGGCCAAAGGTGTTTTTGATAATGTATTTTAGAATAGGAGGTTAGGATCCTCTGGTCTTGTTTACTTTAACCCCTGACAGCTACTGGGGCACTAAGCAGAGCTAGAGGGCAGAGTCAGAAGAGAAGGCCCCAAAAGAGAGAGGATGAGAAAGGAAATAGAGGAGGGATGCTGGAAAGGAGCTGTTTGCCCATGGGGCAGGCAGGAAATGACCCCAAAAGGTTAGCTAGCTTCCACGGCTGCCTGAAGCACGTCCACTGAGGTACGGATTATGGTGGCCTTGATGCTGGCCTCTCCAACAGTGCCAGCTGCCTCCAGCCTAAGGATGCGGTGAGCGTAAGAGAGAGTAGGTACGAGCTGAGCCACACACTGAGGAGATGCCTCTAGATGGCTAAGGCTGAACTAGAGCAGTTCAATCTGACATTGACCTTCATTTAACTTGATATTGTCTTAGTGACAGGTAAGAGGGGAAATATGCTACGGAGACCTGGGGTGCTTGTGAGGACAACACGAGCAAAACAGTGATTAATGGGGGAGCAGGTTGACAAGCAGGTGCCAGGAATCAGTGGAGCACAGTGGCCCCTGTCCATTATGCTCTGCACAAGCAGCTGGACTCATCTCTGTTCTGCTCCAAAGTCGAGAGTTAATCTCCCACAAACACCTTCGAGCCCTCCATTCCCAGTGGCTCCGTCTGCCCACCCTTGGTGCCTCTGAGCCCCAACCCCTCCCAGGACATGCAGACACACATGTGACACCATACCCTCCTTTTCTCCAGCTTTCTGAAACTTCTTTCTTTTTTTAATTGTAGTAAAACATATACATATAACATAAAACATGCAGTTTAAACTACCTTAAAGTATATAATTCTGTGGCATTAAATGCATTCACAATGTTGTGCAACCATCACTACTAACCATTTCTAAAACTCTTCCATCACCTCCAAAATGAAATTCTGTACCCATGAAACAATATTTCTCCCTCCCCTCAGCCTCTGGTGCCCTCTCGTCTACTTTCTGTCTCTATAAATTTGTCTAGCCTAGATATTTCATGTAAGTGGAATCCTATAATAATTGTCCCTTTCTTTCTGGCTTATTTCACTTCCAAGGTCATCCACGTTGCAGTGTGTGTCAGAACCACATTGTTTATCTACCATCCACTGATGGGCACGTGGGTTGTTACCACCTTCTGACAACTGTGCATAATGGTGCGTGAACACTGGCATACATATTCTGACTTCCTGTTTTCTTTGGTTCATGTACCTATTACACCACCCTTGGTATCATAGGTATCTCCTATGATATCTCCCCTCTGAGGTATTGCCCTTCCCACCTACTTCTCCTACAGTTGCAACTGCTGCAGCCTCACAGTGAAGGATGGGTATCCCAGAGCCCAAGGAGCCCAGAGCACAGACTTGGAAACCCTCATGCTGGGCAGCTCAGCCTCTGGCCAACGGCTGTGAGAGGTGGCAGAGGGCTGGTACCAGTGCTACTTCTCCCTCTAACCCTCTCCTGAGCAGCCACCAGAGGTGTTTCTTCAGTTTCCCCCAGGGAAAAGCAGAGATGAGAGAAAAGAATAGATACTGGCCGGGCGCGGTGGCTCATGCCTGTAATCCTAGCACTCTGGGAGGCCGAGGCGGGCGGATTGGAGACCAGCCTGAGCAAGAATGAGACCCCGTCTCTACTAAAAAAATAGAAAGAAATTAGCTGGACAACTAAAAATATATATACAAAAAATTAGCCAGGAATGGTGGCACATGCCTATAGTCCCAGCTACCCGGGAGGCTGAGGCAGGAAGATTGCTTTGAGCCCAGGTGTTTGAGGTGAGCTAGGCTGATGCCAGGACACTCTAGCCCGGGCAACAGAGTAAGACTCTGTCTCAAAAAAAAAAAAAAAAAAAAAAAAAGAATAGATACTGCCCCCTTCCTTTGGCAGAGGCAAGAATCCATTGCCCTGATCCTCACTGGCCCTCCGACTCTGCTCCTAGATACTGCAGCAGGCAGCACAAGGTCCTCTAGACTAGCTCTGCAATAATATTTACATAACTGCCCAAGTCTAACTTGGTCAGAGGCACTTTCCAGAAGCCAATGTGACTCCTCAGCCCAAGCTGGCTTTCTCATGCCCCAGGTTCTACTCTGAGTATAACCTGGCCAGCCAAGCTGCTGTGAACTCTGGCCTAGCCCTCCAGTGAAAAGTAATTTGAAAGCAAATGAAGGGGAAACAACTGGGTTTCTCAAATACTGCTTGGCTGATAAATTTGGGGTGTTAATTGCAACACTCCCGTAATCTGAAGACCTGAAAAATACTTACAATCATTACTCACAGGTCCCGCAGAACACTGGGCAGGAGGATCCCTCTGCAAGTCACTTAATTCCTAGAACACAAGACAGTGGGTCAGAGCTGGTATATGCCTGGGGTGCTGCCTGTGTACACCAATCCTGAGACCCAGAATGAGTTCTTCTGGTGGGAGGGAGCTCTTAGGCCTCAGGAGGGGGTTGGAGACAAGGCAGGTCATGGGGGCCTACTCCCTGCTGTGAAGATACCAGAGAAGTAAGTATTACCATTTCCATTTTATAAATATAAAGAGATGAAGTTACCTATTCAAATAGCTGGAAGACGGCAGGTAAAGAGTCAGTCACATGTAGATCTATCTGCCCTACCCCCGAGCCTAGCCTCCCACCAGGTCAGGTGGAGGACACTCCCTCCCAGGTTCTCAGGATATGGGAGAAAAAGAGCCCCAAGAGAGTGCTCTGGGAGAAGGGCAGGTGCCAGGTTTTAGTTATGGGCTAATACATTAACGCATGGGAGCAATTAGCACAATTAGTTGCTCAATTAAGGAAAGGGTCCTGGTATTTCAATCTCTCTACCTCCCCTACCACCATCTCAGTTCCAATCCCACTACCCACCACTGGGTGTTTGGCAAGTCCTAGGGCTTTGAACAGGAAGACTAAGGGCACACGAGCCAAAGTCTAACACTGTAGGAATTAAACCATAACTAGATTCCCTTTAAGGGACACCAACTCTGGCCATAATCCTTAAAAGTGATCCTGGCCCAGCATGAGCCTCAAGACCCAAGATTTTGGGCAGTGACTCTCGAACTTTAGTTTGCATGTATGAGAATGTTTCCTATACAGTATTCCTTCTCCTCCCCAGGTTTCAGATCTCAGTAAACATCTGGGGTCTCCGCAGAGGTTCTAATGGGAAGGAGACACAAGTAATGGCACATCATGTGGCAGGGAAACTCCTCAGAAGATGGCAAACCCCAGGGTCCAGGTACGTGTACAAAGTTTACACCTGGCTTATGACATTCCTTCTTACCTGAACTACACCCACTACACCTACTGCTGTCCCACCCACAGACCCTCCTGATCTCAGCATGTCTCTGGGCATGCTGATCATTCTCGTAACCCCCCTCTCTCTGGCCATTCTGTACTTATCCTGCTTCTCCCCAAATTTAATCAGCCAAGATGGGAGTCTTTTTTTTTTTCAGGGTATTGTGAGAGTACAAACATTATGGTTACACTTTATGTCTTTGCCTCACCCAAGTGCAGGTTAAAGGCGTGCCCTTCCCCCCCTACAGTGCTCCCCATGTCCTTTAGTTGTGGATTTGCCCCCCCAATCCCCCTAATCCCTGGAGAGTATTTCTGCCATGTGATCACCCCAGTGTTGATCAGTTAGCACCAATATGATGGCGAGTACAAGTGGAGCCCATTCTTCTGCTCTTGTGGTGCCTCACTTAAGATGGGAGTATTAATACCACAGAAGCTACAAATCAAATCAGGGCCACATTTTCTCCCCCAGGGTTGATTTTTAAATATCCACCAGTACACCACTGGCCAGTTCTCAATTAGCATCTAGTATGTCTGAACCCATTTCCTCACAAGTAAAATTGGTTACATTTGGTAAGCACTCAGGAAGAAGCATTATGAATAGTCACAGTAGAAGTGAACTTGGGGAAAAATTGAGGTTGTGAAAGGGGACCAGAGGACATGCTCAGAAATGTAATAGAGCTACAGAAACCTCTGTAGAACAGTTCCTTTCTGCTTACCTCTCCGCTCTGTGACCCTCACTATCACTCTGCAGGAGATTTGGAAAAGCTGGCAGTACAGGCCAATTTCCCTCCAGCTCACAAGGTTTTCCCACACTTCCATGGTTTGGCACCCACTGTACCCAGAATTCAGAATCCATATCCCTCCTTTTAAGGGCTGTGATGAACAGTTACTTATGATACCTTAATGATTCCTGAAAGGTCAGAAGTAGATCCCTCCTGATAGACACCAACCAGCATCCAGGAATTTCAAATGCTATCTGGCACTTCCAGGAAGAATAATGTGAGTTGAAGGAAATTAGTCCACTCAGGGCAGGCAAGGTGGCTCACGCCTGTAATCCTGGCACTTTAGGAGGCTGCGAGGCAGGAGGATTGCTTGAGCTCAGGAGTTCGAGACCAGCCTGAGCAAGAGTGAGATCTGGTCTCTAATAAAAATAGAAAAATTAGCTGGGCGTGGTGGTACACGGCCTGTAGTCCCAGCTACTCAGGAGGCTGAGGCAGGATTTCGTGAGCCCAGGAGTTTGAGGTTGTTGTGAGCTAGGCTGACGCCATGGCACTCTACTCAGGGCAACAAAGTGAGACTGTCTCAAAAATAAAATAAATAAAATAAAATAATAAAATTCATGAGAAAAACATCACAAGGAAGGTAACATCTAAGCTGGACTATGAAGATGAGTAGCTGTTCCCCAGCTGGGGGAAGGCATTCCATGAAGGGAGAACAGAATGTGAAGTCCAGCCTAGGAGTAAAGCTAAAATACATGGCATATTCTGGTAACAGAGAACATCTTGTAGGTGAATCAAAACAAGTAGCAGGACACGAGGCAGGACAGGCAGGCTGGAGCCAGATTATGAAGTCAGCTGGCTACATGGTGCCTCTCAAGTGTGGTCATGAACCCAGCCTGGTCTTCAAACTGTTACTGGTCCACGCTGAGATAAGGTCAGAAATTGAGTGGTTAGATACTTTTACAGCAATTGGCAGAGAAACTTATGGCCTTTAATTTAGCAAAAAAAACTTTGGGCTTGTATATAGTCTTTTTAAAATTTCATTTTCTTAGTAGTGGTCTGTGATGAACTGGGGAAAAAAAAGCTGGTTCTTTACCACCTATAGTTTGAGAAACACTGAGCTTGAGGTTAATGTTTTCCTAATACAGATATTAAAATAGGACAGAGGCATGATTTTAGAAAGCATTGGATACATACTGCCAAGTTGATCTGAAGCAGATACTATGATCTTCCTTTAGCTATTTCCACCTTTCCTTCAGTTTACAGGACTCCGGTTTTGCTTGGGCAATATGTTAAGAAGGTGGGCTTCTCCCCTAGTTGCCAGAGCCTGAACTAAGATTGGTCAAAGCCAAGTACAACATCTCATTCCCCTCAGTGGCAACTGGCATGAGTGGGCATGTGAGCAATGAGATGTAAGAAGTGTGTAGGGGAACTTCCGGGGGAAAGCATACGCCCTGATAGACAGTAAAGAGGCCTTATCATTCATCTAGGCTTAAATACAGTGGTGTGACGATGTAATGCTTGAAGTTACCAGTCATGAGATACAACATGCCCAGGGATGAGAAGGATAATTAGGGTAAACCTAATTTGGCTCAATAAGACTAAAAAATGGACTAAGTCCATGTCCTGGGAATGGTTTCTCTCTCTTCTGCTAGACTTAAACAAGAAAGCACATGACTGGCTTCATCAGTTCTGGAAGAGAGAGCTCTGAGATGAAGATAACTTGGGTCTTGGATGGTATCACTAAGCCTATATCATTGAATCTAGAGCTGATCCTAACTCTGGACTTTCATTTATGTGAAAGAGTTTTCCTTGATGAGAATTTTTATTACTTGCTGTCAAAAGTGCCATAATTGACACAGATACAACTATCATCTAGCAGTTTATTTTTTTTTTGAGAAAGAGTCTCACTGTGTTGCCCGGGCTAGAGTGCCGTGGCGTTAGCCTAGCTCACAGCAACATCAAACTCCTGGGCTCAAGTGATCACCCTGTCTCAGCCTCCCGAGTAGCTGGGACTACAGACATGTGCCACCATGCCCGGC
>CAUYSK010076805.1:0-54698 GCA_963575035.1 Avahi laniger
CTCATCTGTCACCCAGGCTAGAGTGGAATAGCATGATCATAGCTCACTGTAGCCTTGAACACCTGGGATCAAGAGATCTTCCCACCTACAGGTACACACCAGCTAATTTTTCTATTTCTTTGTAAAGATGGGTTCTCTCTCTGTTTCCCTGGCTAGTCTCAAACTTCTGGCCTCAAGCAATCCTCCCACCTCGGCCTCCCAAAGTGCTGGGATTACAGGTGTGAGCCACTACACCTGGCCTAGTTTCTTAAATTGAATCCTCAAAGACTGCAATATTCAGATAGTTCTTTTGGTATTTCTAGATGAAAATGCAAAAATCTCACCGCACAATGGTTTCTCTCCAAATAGTAGGACTCAGAGAACCATGAACGCTACGATCCATAAGAATAAATTGCGGGCCTTTTTCTCTTCTTTTCAGTACATGAAAAGAATGAGTCTCAGTTTTATTAACCAGGAAACATAAACAGACACACACACACACACACACATGAGGTTCTAAACCTCCACTAGGTAAGATTCTCAAAGCTACTCTTCCGCAAAGCTTCTGAGGCATACCTAGTAACACAAAGATAATGTATTCCAAAAGGAGCCAGTAAACTAGCTCACAGCTAAAAATTGATGGTTAACAAGTTGTGGGAATGTCAATCAAGCCAGAGTATGAATCTTTCCACTGAAAATAGAGTCACTGCATATTATTTTGACATCTACTGCAAAACTGTTGGCGTTTCTTTTAAGGTCTAATAACACCTTCCCTCTCGGTCACTTGCTTGGATGTGGATCTCTGTTCCTCGGGTTTAGCCCGCACTTCACTAAGTATTCCTGCTTCTCCAGCTGGACTTCCTCCAGTTGTTTCTCCCCTTCTATCTCATCTTTCCTGCAATCTCATCTAACATTGCCAAAAGAAAAAGACATGCTAAGAATGCTTTACTTTGCATCACAGAATCTTAAATACCTTTATTAAAATCTGTTCTCTAGGAGAACATCTGAAAAGAACATCAGCAAAATTCATTGTAATTCTATTATTTTTATGTTACTAATTCTATTAAGTTTGCTGTGTCTAGTATTCATCACGTGACCCCTAGCACGTCACTTAACTTATCCCCAGCTTAATCTTTTTTATTTCTAAATTAAAGTTAACAAAACATACTTTACTATCCTCTCACAGAGACTGTAAGGATTAATGAAATGATAAATGGAGAAATGCTTTGCAACTCTTGGGAGGGAAGAGTATACAAACTGGGTTTATGTTATATATATATATATATATATATGGTTTAAAAAAAAAAAAAGAACGAAACACTGTGATACCAGGCACGGTGGCTCAAGCCTATAATCCCAGCACTTTGGGAGGTGGAGATGGGAGGATTGCTTGAGTCCAGGAGTTTGAAACCAACCTGGGTAACATAGAGGAAACCCGGTATCCACAAATTTTTTTTTTTTAAATTAGCCAGGCATGATGGCACATACCTGTAGTCCTAGCTACTCAGGAGGCTAAGGCAGAAGGATTGCTTGACCCAGGGATTCAAGGTTACAGTGAGCTATGATTTCACCACTGTACTTCAGCCTGGGCCTGGGCAACAGAGCAAGATTCTATCCCTAAAAAAAAAAAAAAAAAACACAGTGATAATGTGGGCAATGCTTTCTTTAAAGAAGGCCCAAATATACTCTAATTTAGCCTGATGTAAAAGTTAGTATTTTGATGCAGCTGTAATTTTCCACCATTTGCAAAAAGAAGAATTTGCCAATACACATTATCATCTATCATCTGTCCTAAATTTACCTTTGTTTTTAAAATATGGAGAAAATGTCCAGTCTAAATAAAAGATTTAAACTAAGAGCAATCATTTATTGAAAGCATACGATGAGCCAGGTATTTGACATCATCTTACTCAGAACTCACGTAGATAAAAAAATGAAGTCTGTATTCCTGTTTTGCAGATGGGGAAACCAAGGCCCCGTGAGGCTAACTCCTTACTGAGGAGCCATGCTGCTAGCAAGACATCAGACGTGGACTCGACAACCAGTCAGCAGAGCCTTTACCCTGTCACCATAACGTCATGGCTCCTTTTCAAAGATTCACTTCCTGGGGGATGTAAGAAAATAAACATGTACCCAAGATTAGTCACCCATCGAATTACTTATTTGAATGGATTCGTCTTTTCTATTCCAAGCCACTGAAATGACAAACAGTGAGGTCCTTCAGAAGCCCTGCCTACCTCTAGCATGGGCGTGTACGCTATTCATGGGTGTATCATGACCTGGGAGCAGTGGCAAATGGAAATGACACACTGTCGCGAAGGAACACTGAGGCACACATCAAATCCCTAGAATCGGAGGACTTTCAGCAGGGACGTCAGAGAAAAACAAGACCTAAAGCAACCAATCCTGTATCATTCACATAATTCAAGGATTAAATATACCATTATTTTCCTCAACAACTGCTGTTTTTATTATTAATTAACACTAAGGATTTAACACAATGTTAATCCTTGTTGAAATTAACTGTTAAAATAATTTCTGTGACATTAATGGACCACAGTGTCACTCAGTGTATTCTAAGGATGCAAATATAAAAAACAGGAATATGAAACAGACAAACTGAAGGATACGGATTCGCTATGTAAATATATCTCTTGTTTTACCTAAAAGTTCAACCATTTCTTTAAATAGTGACCTTTCCATTTATATTATTTATTTATATGCAACTTTTCGAAAACTTGCCTTGGTTTAAGCCAGGCGGACAGTGACCATCCCAGGCATAACTTTCTAGCTACTGCCCATCTGGTAGATAAATATTAACAAAGTGTGAAAACACCCAGCATCTCATCTAGTCTTTTCCTGGGCCCATCTGTTCCCTAAAATTCACACTTTACTCTAGAGAATACTGTCTAAGCCAGATTACCTAGTCTAAGTCTGAGAAAAATTCTGCTCCTTGTCTCCTTCCACTATTCTGTTTGGAAAAAAAAAAGGTAATGTCACTGCTAGTCTGCTATCAACAAGAGTAACGGAGGGGAGTATCAAGGAGGAGGAAAGACTGGTCCAACCCAAAGGGAAAGGAGGAGGCAGGGTGAGGGCCAGAAGGAGGCTCCCTAAAACAATAAGAGGAGGAAGAGAGGGTGATGAACTGACGCAGGCCTCCCCGTTCTGAACACCAAGTTCCAAACCCAGCTCTGACTCTTTCTGACCTTGGGCAAATCTCTTGGTTTCTCTGTATCCTAATGAAGCTCCGGGAAGTTAGCAAAAATTAAGCCAGAGGAAAGCTTCTTACAGTAATCTGGTGAAATGCCAGTCCTTGCTACCAATAAAGGAAGAAAAGCTAAGCTACCTATGATCATACACATACACAAAATAATTAATGTGGTAGAGGCTTTGTTTGTTTGTTGTTTTTTTATGGAGTCTTGCTATGTTGCCTTGGCTGGTCTCCAACTCCTGGGCTTAAGTGATCCTCCCGCCTCAGCCTCCTGAGTAGCTGGAACTAAAGGTGTGCACCACTATGCCTGGCAATGTGATATTAATGAGCCCTCTAATTTGTTGGAAATGAATCTTAATTCATGAAATGCAAATCATTTAGTGTGAGTTAACGCTTCTTCTTTACCATCCCCCTTTCTAAACAACACATGCCACTTTCAGGTCTGCCTTTAGAACATTTTCCCTGACATTCTTGTCAACTTATTCTACTACTTTAACTAAATGACTTATTCTTGAAAAAGAAAATAGAATTCCACCTCCCTGAAGTATTGGTGCCTTGGAGGTCCTTATAAAACAGTTGGTCTGCTCCATCCCATTCTCAATTAACCTTCACTGCATCCGTTTATATTTGTAATCTCTCTAACCTCTCCCCCCACCCCACCCCTGCTTCTCTTCTCTCAGGCCCTCTCCAATATACAGTATCTCTTTGTGATAAAGTGACAGTCTAAATTCAATGCTTTCTTGTCAAGTCAGACACTGAGACACAGATCACCACCTCCCTGCTTTGACATCGATACTTCAGTACATGCAGGCTTGAGCTAAAATGATACTGGCTGCCAAATGACACCGGAAACTCATATATTGTCTACTTTCCACTCATACCCCAGTTCAATTTCAGAACAGCAGTTTTTTAGAGTGTTTTTTTTTAAAAAGTTGGCATGCTATAAATTTCTTTATCCCAATTAGTTTGCATTATATCCAACTTTCATTTTGCATACCATTTGAAAGTTCTTATCCTATCAGTTCTCTTTTTATACATATATCAGCTTCTATGCATTCATATTCTCTTGTACAGTCTTCCTCAGGATATTTAGAACACAATAAATACATGTTCATTGGCTTTCTATGCCCATATTTCTCAAGAGTTCCAATAAGAGTCATATCCGGGCTAAATCCCAGCTTGGCCACTTACGAGCCACGTGATCCTGGGCGAATGACTTGCCTCTCTAACCCTGAGTTTCCCCATCGACACGGGGATGTGCAAACAGGTAAGGAAGGAGCAGCTTTGGAAAAGTGTATCACAGAGTCAATGCCAGCCACCCAGTAAGGGCTAAGCAAATGTCTGGCCCCCTTCTTGTCTCTACTTTATAAAAATGTGTTCAGGATAACATAATCCATTAGGATTTTTAAATTAATGCTGAGTGTGAGAAATTGCAAAGCAAATTTAGATTTAGAAAAACTACAAAACTTTGGCCATATAGAAAACCAAATTCAATCATTCTATACAGTACATTAGCTCAGGGCTCTCTCGATTTGGCTCGGGCAGGAAAGGAAAAAACAATCTATTTCTTTCTGGCTGCTTATGGTCCTCCTAATATTAAATAAATCATAATAATAAGGAAAACCTCATAATTTAACTTCACTTATTAGCCCTAGCAAAAGGTACTACCTAAGAACACCTGACATGCTAAGTGTATGTTCCATAGACAGAGAACACAATAGCCTACCTCTATCTAACACAGCTAAATATTAAGTTTCTGTTCCTCCAAGGTTCTGGATGACTGCCTGCCCAATCTTCATTCTTTAAGAAGTTAAGTCAAGTGTATTTTTTGGGATCTGTTAATCATAAGTAAATTCCAAAACAGAGATATCCTATCCAGTCCAGTTCACCTAGCAGTATTGCTTCTTAGATATCATTAATAAAAAAAGAATTTGGTGGGGGGAGGGGGAAGGGGATGGGTAAATTCACACCTAATGGGTACAATGCACACTATCTGGGTGACGGACATACTTATAACTTTGACTCAAACTGTACAAAAGTTATTCATGTAATCAAAACATCTGTGCCCCCGTAAAATTTTGAAATAAAATAAATTAAATTAAAAATAAATAATAAAGAATTAATTTGATTATGGTAATTTATTACCACCAATTGTGAATTTGTAACAACTTAAAAGTACATTAAATGTTGTTAAATGTTGTTAATTCTGCAAAAATATCTTCATGATTTAAAATTCTATCAATTTATTATTGGATGAAAACAAGTTCATGTTCTTGATACTTTATTTATAGACCCTTGGGAACCCTGAAGCATGATTCTCAATAATTATCACATTTTAATTATTAGCACTCATTTATCTAATAATTATGATACTTATAATCCATTTCTTGAAAAATATTTACTAATTTAGATGCCTTGGTATTTTAATAAAATCCTACCTCTCAATACAAAACCTATTTCTGAATTAAGAAATTTTACTAATACTGTGCCTAATCTCATTTGTAACTAGAAGACTCTTACCTACTCAATTTTTAAATGCTCTCTTGAAATCAGTCAAAGGACTTAAGAATAGATTATTGTCTAAGCCATATTAATGACTTTTAGATTTTTTTCTAATTATCTGATTATGTCCACTCAACAACAGCAATCAAATGGCCAACTTGTAAGGTTCTCCCTCAAAACAACTTTAATTTAATTATCAAAATATCTATCATTAGAAACCTCACAACTAAATAAATACACATTATTTGAACATTTCCATATTGAAATGAACTCTCATCATCATAGTCGCTTTTTAAAAATCTTTTATTTGGTCCCCATTAACCACAAAACCTTTTCTATTTGTGTACAGAATTGAAAAGCTATATACCACTCACGCTAAAATAAAATAATGTGGAATCTTCTGCCTATATAATTAGCATTGAAGAACTAATGTTTCTAACAAGTATATCATTAAAAAACATTTGCATATTAGCAACTAGTACAGTTTTCACTTAACACCTCTATAAACAAGTTACATGCACTCTAAACACATACTTAAGTAAACAATTCAATTACATTTTAGACCTCTCTTCAAGAATGTTTAATATAGTAAAGAAAAATACTTCTCTTTTAACTAATGTTGCTTCTGCCTAAAAGGTCACCTCAAATTCTCTGTGAAATGAGGCAAGGTAGACATACAGAAATAAATATGAATAAGATTATTAATATAGCAGTTTCTTATTTATAGGCAGCATTTACATAGGCAGTAAGAAAGAAGAAGTTAAAAATATTTATCAGAGGAAATGGTAAAGCTCAATATAAAAGGAACGATATGGTACACAGGTTTCAGAACACAGGTTATGGAGGTCAAACACCTCTGGCTGAATCTTAGCTCTACTGTTTTTATGTTAAATTAAAGGATCCTTAAGTGACTTACTCAAACTCTCTAAATCTTAATTTCCTCTTCTGTAAAACAGAACTCATAAGAGTACCCACCTCTCTGGAGTTTTACGAGGATAAAATGAGATTACCCATGTAAAAGCATCCAGAATAGTATCTAATACATAGCAAGCACTGAATAAATGTTAGCCATTATTATCATCATTACTACACTGTAAATATACGTATATATGAGTATGCATATATAACATAATGAAAACAGTTGAATGAATTCAATTCTTCAGTACACAAACCAGACCAATAAATAGGCAGATCCAAGCCAACTAGTATCCCCCTATATTCAGACCATGAGTCTTAGCTTCTATTCATTAGACCTTAAGCTTCCCCTCACTGCCAGCATATATCTCATCCTGAACAATCAAAAGAACAATCTGGTTACTCACACTATATCACATTAATATGTAAATTCATCACTTCACCAAGAAAACCACAAACAAGTAGTTCATTCATGACTCATTTTATTCATAACAATCTCAAACTTGTCACCCAGAAATCGGTTTTTACAGCCACAGTTAAATGAAGTAAACATATTCACATCTAAATTCATTCAGTGGTGTCAAAAAATCAATATAAACAAACTATTTGAGAGCAGAAGATATGGCTAGTCCACTAAATATGCATTGTTAATAAAACGCATCATTATTTTGAGGAGAACAAGCTTAAATCATGAGCAAACGCTATTAATTTACGCAAGCGATGAACCCTTGTTTCATGATTGCATTCATTAACTGCACGTTAGATCAGAGTCTTAAAATGAAAACAACTACATGTAAAAGAGGAAAGTTGCATCTTTAATGGAAAGGACCTTTATCAAAAAATTCCTGGATAATAAAAAGAAAAAGCTTAAATGTTATAGTGGAATATGAATACAATTTTTTCCACCTAGGCTGAATATCTTATCAAAATAGAAACCTCCATTTTCCCTAAGGTTGGTTTATAATTAGAAATTAGACTCCTCAATAATTCAATGACCGAAATCTTTATTAAAGTCAAATGACCTTTCTAATTAAATTTCCGCCTTAATATATAAGCTCTGCTAGGCAGGTATCATCTCTACAGATAATAAAGACTTTATATATCTATTAAATGAGCTTTTTCCTCTATGTTCATCATTTTCTTTGAATTGACCTTCTAACAGTTAATTACTGGTAAAAGTTTTAAAAGTACAACAAATTGCTACATTCTAGTAAGTGTTCTGATTTTTATAATATTTATAATGTCCCTATTTTTATTCTATCTTGAAAAGTGTTCCAGCTTTAATCTTCTATATCTCTTTTTTAAATTGTCATTTAAAAAGAATATAGCTAGTGAGGGGAATGTGTACAATTTTATTATAGCATTAAGAAGAGTGTTAGGATTTCAAAACGTAGAAAGTAGAATTGAGATACACGCATAAAATTGCCATTAGGTTCAAAAGCTCTGGCCGCAAACGATGAACTTATGTATAATACAGGTTCATCCAAGTAAAAATATGAAAGATGCATAAAAATACAATAATTGCATCTGAAATACTTACAATTTTAATATTTAGATATTTCTTTAAAAAATAAAAGTATTTAAATAACACTTAAGGCATCGTGATAGAATACCCTGGTGTTTGGAAAGACAAAAATATATTGTCATCAAACCTCGCTCTTTGGATGCCACTTTAAATCTAATGAATTTCATTAGGAATAAATCAAAGAAAGTAACTGTTATACGTATATGTTTGAAAACGTAAATTCATCCATCACTTCACCATAAGTCTAACATGACGTAAGCAAAATGCTTTACCATCACTTTCCTCATTAATCAAAATAAATTATAAAACCGAGGCAAAGTGATTAAGTGAATTACTGAAGAAATATCAGCTAATTGTCAGCAACTTTACTTTTTTGTTAGGTTTCTTATCTTTCTGGTTCATACAGGAAAAAAAAATGCAGAGTATCACCTGAGAGATGGAGCATCATCTGAGAGAGAAGGATATGCACTTTACGAATACTAACATTCCCAAAGGAGATGTGGGAATATCCAGCTCTAAATTTTACACATCACCAAGCACTAACAAAAAAAGAAAAAAGGAATATGAACAGGAACCTTCTGCATCCCAAGTCACTAACAAGCCAAATAAAAAGAATAAAGTCCAATCTCTCCAGCCCTCTTTCTTGGCTGCTGTATATTTCTACCTGGTTTACTACTAGGACACAGATTTCAGCTTTCATAATGCTTTCAGATGGGCTTTTCTTAGCGAGTGTCTGCGCTCCTCCAGCAAGGCCATTAAGGTAACTTAATCCCTCGTGAATTGCCCAATGGAAGAAATGCTGATTCCCAATTCAAAAATTAATTCTTTAGCTTTTTCTGTATTAACAGTCAGGGAGAAAACCATAACTACAATTTAGATTCAGAATGTTATCTTGAAGACTGGCAAGACAAACAGGAGCTTAGAGAACCGAAGATGATGCTGGGGGAGGGGGCGCAGAGAGAGTGCGAGAAAGATGCTGGTCAATTCCGAGATGATGCAGGAATGACATGGCACCTGCACAACACAAGTCCACGTCCACCCCCCGCACGGCTGCGTCTCGGGTCCTCTGACATACGCCTGGAGCTGGGAATAGGTGCACACGCAGACACACCACCTTTTATTCTTCGACTCCCGGGAGGAGAATGGAGGGGAAGCGTCTCTGGATAACAACAAACGATTTCTTTCTCCTCGCACCCGCCTCCCCAGCTAGGGGCAGGCGACGACTGTCTCGAACAGTAGACAGCTGAGAGGATGGGGGCCGGGGCGAGAGCAGAGCATCTCCGCAGGGGGCGTCAGGAGGACAAACCCCCCCTCGCGGAGAGGCTCGGGGAGGGTGAGAGGAAGAGGAGGGGGATGTGGAGCCGGGAAAGCAGAGGAGAGGGGACCGGGGAGCTACGCAGCAGGCTGCCCGGGGCTGGCGCGCACCGAGTGGGGGGAAGTCGATCCCGGGGCGGCCCCCTCCCCCGACTCCCCGACCGGAGGACGCGGAGGAAATGGCTTTGTATCGCAGGATGAAAGGCAGACAGAAGGGCCACCAGGCGGGGGGGACGGAGGATGCCCGGAGCCGGGAGGAGCCCGCCCGCCCCACGGACACCACAGCTCTGCCCCCCATCGCGCCGCAGTCCCTGTCCACCCTCCGGCTCGCGTCTCCTGTCCACGTTCCAACGGCCCGGAGGGGGTCTCCCCCAGACGGGGTCTCCCCCACCCGGCCGCATCCCCGCTGCGCGCCCCGCGCGCTCACCTGCCCACGAAGTTCTCGAGCACCGAGCTCTTGCCGGCGCTCTGGCCGCCCACCACGGCGATCTGCGGCAGCTCCAGCAGGCAGCTCTGTCCCAGCGCCGAAAAGGCGTCCTGCAGACGGTTCACCAGAGGGATCAGCTCCTCCATCTCCCGGTTCCCCATCGTGCCCGAGCGGCCGGCTGCCGGCGGGTCCCTGCTAGCCTCTACCACCTGGCCGGAGTCGGGGCCGCGCTGCCCTGGCTGCCGCTGCTGCTGCTGCGCTGGGCTCAGTTCGCCGGATCCTGGCGCAGACGTCGGATCCCGCCGCCAGCCCGCCGCTCGGCTCCTGACAGCTAACGGCCCCCAGCGCGCCTGCGCGGACGGGCGGGGGCGTGGCCAGGCCCCGCGACGGCCCCGCCCTCGCCCCGCCCCGCTGCCGCCCCGCCCCCGGCTTCCCAGCAGGGCAGTCTGGCCCGGCGCGCTCGCACTGCCGCCCAGCTGCGGCCAGATGCCATGGCCTCTGCCTTCTGCGGCGGAGGCTCAGAGGCAAAGTTTCAGCGCTAGGTCAGGGAATGGCATGTCATCATCAGCCGGCGGCGCTGTTCCCTTTCAGCAGCTACCAAGTCAAAGCCCGGAGGAAAGCACTACCACCGCTAACCACACAACACCGTCGCCAGCAGCGGCAGCACCTCCAGGGTACACCTCCCAGAAGGAAATCTCATGTGTCACGCCCTACTCCAGAATCCTCAGTGACTCCTCTCCAGGTGGCCGGCCTATTGGAGTCCAAATTCTTCAACCTGACATCCCCATCTAAGGCCCTGAGTAAACTGCCCTTACTTAACTATTTATCTTTATTGACTCGCCCTCCCCAGCCCCGCATAAGCAAAGGTAGAAAGAGCGTGGGGTTTACCTGCACCCACCCCTTCAATCTATAATACGAGGCTCACTGTGGCCTGTGAGACTCCTCATGCCATTCGCCCTCCCAATCCATCTCCTTTTACAGGGTCTATCAAAAACTATGCACTCTGCACCCGTTCTTTTAAATTTAGCACATTGAGAAGCGACTGTGTGGGCTTTCTGCGCCCGGTGATAGAGAAACAAAGATAAATGGCCATGCTTCTCTTAGCCTCCACAGGGGGTTCCTTTTTCAGCTGCTTCTCAAATATCGATACTCCTCAGGATTTAATATGTGGGCATTGTCTTGTCTCATGCTTCATGCTCTGCCTGAGAACTTTCCCATGGCTTTAACTCCACTTGAAGGCTAGAGACTACAGAAATCTAAATTGCTAGACCATGTCTCTCCCCTGCACCATACTGTACTCCACTGGCTCCCAGACCTCACTACCTGAATGTCCTGCAAGTACCTTAGACTCAATTTGTTCAAAAAAAAACTCATCTTTTCTAATTCTAGCATTTAATATTGTAAATTTCCTTTTAACCCCAAAAAGACTTGTACAAAAATGTTCATAACAAAAAACCTGAAAACAACCAAAATGTCCATCATCAAATGAATGAATAAACAAATGTGATATGTGCATGCAATTAAATATTCTCAGCAGCAAAAAAAGAGTAGACTTCTGATACAGCAACAACGTGACTGAATCTCAGATAAATTACATAGAATGAAAAAGCCGAAAGAGAACATATTGTTTGATTCCATTTATATGAAGTTCTACAACTGACAAAACTATTCGATGGTGATAGAAATCAGCACTGTGGTTGTCTTTGAGGGGTGGAGCTGGACTGTAAGAGGCATGAGAAATCTTTCTGGCGAGACAGAAATGTTTTATATATTGATTGGGATGTAGGTATACATTTGTCATAACTCATCAAACTAAACATAAAATGCTATGCATTTCACTGTAAATTATATTTCACCTTTTTTAAAAAGCAGGAGAGAAAGAAAAACACAACTGAATGCATCATCTTCTCCACTAAAGTGGATCCCTATTGGAATGTCTACCGAGGATGCCTTTTCTAAGAATCAGTCCTCCATCCACCGCATGTGGCCAGAGCGGCCATGATGATAGAGAGGCATGAAGGAAAACTAACTGAGTCCTGGCCATGGCCAGTGCACCAGGATGGGCACCTGACATGAGCTGCACCAACAAAGCCCTTTCCCAGGAATACGGAATTGAGAGAGAGTTTGCCCTTTGTCTAAGTGACTGAATTATAGATGAGTAAAAGTGGCAACTATGGTTAGTAACATTTTCACCAATAGAAGGGAGATGCAAAAGATGCTGATCGTCAAAAAAAGAGAAAAGTAAAAAGACACAGAGAGGAGCAGGGGGAAAATAGAGAAAGGTTCTAGGTGGCACTTGTGTCCTCATTCTAGTTGATTTCTGATGCCCAGCTACAATCCTGTCCTGAGTTCCATGCACCAGCCTCCCCTCAGGAATGCAGGCAGTATCTAGAACCCGGAAAAGCCCAGGAAACACGCTCTCCCTCAGAGCCTCCAAAAGGAACCCAGCCTTGCTGACATTTAGCCCAGTGACACCAGTGTCAGACTTCTAACCCACGATACTGTAAGATAATAAATTTGTGTTGTTTTTCAACACTAAGTTTGTGGTGTGCAACAACAATAGAAAATTAATACAACAAGCTCCTTGAGGGCAGGATCTATCTTTGTGATCCTCAATGCCTAGCACAGTGCATAGCATCTAAGGAGACCACAAACATAAACAAATAATTACAACATAAGTAATATGTTCCAGGGTGCAATGGACTGAATTGTGCCTCCCCGAAACTCATATGTTGAAGCCCTAACCCACAATGTGGCTGTATTTGGAGAAAGAAAGTAATTAAGGTTAAATGAAGTTGTAAGGTTAGAACCTTGATTCAATAGGGTCAGTGTCCTTGCAAGAGGAGACATAAGAGAGCTTTCGTGTGCTCATACACACTCTTGTTCTCTCTCTCTCTCTCTCTCTCTCTCTCTCTCTCTCTTTCTTATTCGAGAACACAGCAGGAAGACAGCTATCTGCCAGCCAGGAAGAGAACCCTCACCAAGAACAGAATCAACTGGCACCTTAGTCTTAAACATCCCTGAATTGCGAGAAATAAATGTCTGTTGTTTAAGCTCCCAGTCTATTTTATTTTGTTATAGCAGCCCACGTTGGCTAAGACACAGGGTTTGTTTAAAAGAACATGACATGGAAATCAAGAGTAACAATTCTGTCTGGAGAAGGTCATGGAAAGCCTCAGAGAAGAGGTGACACTTGAGATGGGCCTTAATGAGCACATTCTTTGCTCTGCTACATGCTATGAGCAATACAAAAGGCTGAAAGCACTATCCCTTGCCCTAAGTGTTTTGCATTCTAACATAGAAGACAATACAGCCGTGCATTAGACAGAAAATGCATCACCATTATACAGATTTAAAGTTCATATGCACTGAAGCAATGCATGTCATCTCTATTCTCCAGAACTTTGTTCAAATCGGTCCCACCCACCCACTTCAAGAAACAATCCTGGACCAGGCGTGGTGGCTGATGCCTGTAATCCCAGCACTTTGGGAGGCTAAGGCAGGAGGATTGCTTGGGGGTAGGAATTCAGGACCAGAATGGGTGACATAACTAGACCCTGCCTCTACAAAAATTTTAAAAATCAGCAGGATGTGGTGGCACACACCTGTAGTCCCAGCTACTCAGGAGGCTGAGGCAGGAGGATTGCTTGAGACCAGGAGTTCGAGCTTTGCAGTGAGCTGTGATGGCTCCACTGCACTCCAGCCTCAGCCTCCCGAGTGGCTGGGACTACAGAAGTGCACCACCACACCTGGCAGATTTTTCTTATTTTTTGTAAAGACAGGGTCTTGTTATGTTGCTCAGGCTGGTTTCAAACTCCTGGCCTCAAGTGATCCTCCCGCCTTAGCCTCCCAAAGTATTGGGGTTACAGGTGTGAGCCACCGCACCCAGCCTGGAAAAATATTTAAACTCTCAAAGAAAAGCACATACTTGAATATGTGGACTTAGGAATTCATGTTTCTAAAAAATCAGTCACATTACTGTAGAGTCACACCTTATGTACTTCCCACAGTGCCCAGCTCAGTGCTCAATAAATATAAAGCAGAATTGAACCAAAATTTTAAGCGTTTGTCATATTGTCCATGTGAGTATCACTGGGGAAAGAATATTATTATTCCGTATATAATTTAGGACCTGTTCAGGTCATTCAGTTCTTTCTCCAAAGATTTTCTCTTGAATGCATTTTAGATCTTGCTGCCAATCAGCCTACCTGCAGGCGTCTTTTAAGTTCTGTGAAGCTCAGTGAACGTTCAGTGTAGACACACAGACTTCTGATACTGTAGCCATTCCGGTTACATCTCTCAGGGCTTCTGTCCTTCAGCCTAGGGGGATGGCGAGAAAGTAAAGATTTTATTGCTCATATTCTTCAGCTGCCATCAGGAAGCAAAATAATTCTGAAAGAACCACTTTAGTCTCCTCTCTGTCACTGCTGTCCTTTTGAGATCCGACAGATGGAAACTCTCCAGTAGTCTCACAGAAGCATGGCTAAATTGACACACACGCAGAGCAGCAAATACTGGTAGGCAAGCTTCAGGTGTTAAGAGAGAAGGGTTCGGAAGAACTGTCCACATCACTTAAGTCTGATTTAGCAGCCCATTTGTGCTTCCTTCTGTCACGTAGGTATGGCTGTGTTCTGCTGCAACACGGTCTATACAGACTGAAGAAACTGAGGAATCACACAGGGTCCTTTCTTAAAGGAAGATTCCCTAGTGCTTTGTAAATCTCATTTGTTGAATTATGAAACTCTCTCCATCTATCCACACACACACACACAAACATACACACTTATTAAGTAAGCTATTAATGCTCATTTAAAAGTATGTTTATGAAGAGTTTTCAATGACACAGAGAAATGCCAAGAATAAAATATTAAATTACAAAGGGTACAACATTTTATATATAGTACTATCATAGCTATGTAAAAAAAATCTATGTCTAGGAAAAAGCTAGAAATATTAATAAATGTACCAAAAAATTTAATGTTATTCTCTATGAGATAATATGGGAAATTTTTATTGACCTTTTCTTGTTTCTCAAACTTTCTACAGTAAGGATATATTACTCTTATAACTTAAAAAATTGAGTAAATGCCATTTGATTGAACCATAATTGCTTTAAATACACACCAGCCTATCTGCGTCAAAAGTGTTGCATAATGTAAGATTAAAATAACTGCAAATAGAGACAGGGAGTCCACGGACTCCCCTATCCCCAGACTTTTGCCACTCACTAGCAGTTAATAACTGCCTAAAGATAACCAAGATTTTAAAATGGGAAACATTTCTTTCTGCTTAAAGAACAGAAGGCCACATACCAGGCCACCATGGTCACAAGGGCTATTGTTAGCCAAGAGTTCATTCTACTAAACTGTAGATTATTAGGCCGGGCGCGGTGGCTCACGCCTGTAATCCTAGCACTATGGGAGGCCAAGGCAGGAGGATTGCTTGAACGCAGGAGTTCAAGACTAGCCTGAGCAAGAGTGAGACCCTGTCTCTACCAAAAAGAAAAACCTAGCCAGGCACTGCAGTGCATGCCTGTAACTGCAATGACACCACAGCACTCTACTCAGGGTGACGGAGTGAGACTCTTATCTCAACAAAAACAAACAAAAAATAAATAAACTGCAGATTATCCACAAATGTATAGCTCATACAGCAAGTACGTACATGAGATGAATTTTGTTTGCTTAAAGCATGTGTCATAATCTATGGCAACAATATACCAGACACAAAAGATTACAAATTCTATGAACCCATTTATAGGACATTCTAGAGAAAACAAAACTAACCTATGACACAAAGCAGTGTGGGGCCGATGGTGGGGCAGAGGATTTACTGCGAGGGGGCAGGTGGAAACTCTGTCTTGACCGTGGTGGTGCTCACGTGGTTGCATGTATTTTTCAAAACTTATTGAACTGTGCACTATTTTAAATGGCGCATTTGACTTTATGTAAGTTATACTTTAATAAAAATAAATAACCTTTGGGATTTATGATACACTCCTGTATGGCATGTGATGGTAATGCAGAGAGGGTAATGCAGGGGGGACTGTCTGGGTAATAGGCAGCCATAATCATGCTGTGTTTTGAGAGTCCAAAATAAAAATATTCCTACCCCCAAGAAGCTTGCAACGACTCTGAAATTCTACCAGTATAAAGTCATTCCTATGGGATCTCTGGGTGTTGTATTGACAGAAAACAGCACTTGGAGAAGAGGAGTGTAAGACCCCAAGCCATTATGAACTGTCTCTTAGAAGAAATGACTTTCCAGCAGTATCAGCTTTGGAGGAGGACCTTCACGTTTCAGAGATTTAGCTCATGACTCACCACCACTCTCTCTAACATGCTTGTTTTAATTCTTAGTGATTTAAATGCCATATTGATGATACTGTCAACATTGCCCTCACTGTTCTTTGATCTCCTCTCCTCCAGTGACTTTGTCCTCTAACCTCAGCCAGTCTTCCCAGGGTCAATCCCTAGTCTTCATCCTTTCCAAAACCTACAACACCCATCATCCCAAATTCAAACTCCCCACACTCAGAC
The DNA here is from genome assembly GCA_963575035.1 of Avahi laniger. Lineage (NCBI taxonomy): Eukaryota > Metazoa > Chordata > Mammalia > Primates > Indriidae > Avahi > Avahi laniger. The sequence continues at coordinate 16,413 of CAUYSK010076805.1, forward strand.
CCTCATCCACTCTCTTTCCAGTTCACTCCCGATCGTGCCCATCTGCAATAATCCTTCAGTCCCACTAGGACATACAATCCATTAATTGTGCCATCTGCTCAGTGTCCCGCCCTCACACCGTGTCCTCACTTCCCTGATCCTGTTTCAATGTCATGATCTGTCGTTACAGAAACCTCTCTTGCATAAACCCTCCACGCTCCTGCTTCTCTCTCAATTTATTACACCTGCTTAGGAAACCGCAGCCCTGGGAAAATCCAGCTCTTCTCCCACTCTGTGCCTACACCCATGCAGCTGAACACAGCTGGAGGAAAATGCACTGCCGTGCTGACAGGAATCACTTTCTGTTAATGACTCTGGACTTCTAATGGACCTGGTAATGCTATTGCCTTTTTATGGTCCATTCACTCTCTTACTCTCCTAGAGGATGATTTCATACTTTTTCCCTCTCTCCTCAGACCTCCAACGTCTTTTCCCTTATCCTATTCTCTAATAACAAATTGTATCCTATTTCACTAAGAACATAGAAACAATCAGAAAAGAAATTGTGTCATCTCTCTCACGTCGAATACCAGCCTACCAGCTCTACACCGTATACTCTTCCTTCCCTAGTGATTCTGTAGATGGACCATCCAAACTCCTGCTGAGACCAGCATCTCCATACGTGCACGAGATCCTACTCTCTCTTCTTTATTCGGTTACAATTCTCTCTTCTTTGCTGCATCATTAATTTTTCCTCTCTGTTGGTTCATTCCACCAGCATACAAACATGCTTTCTTCCCCTCAGGGCTTGATCTGTCTTATTTCTTACCCATCCCAGTTAACGAAAACATCATCCTTCACATGGCTCAAGCCAAAAAACATGGTCATTCTTGACTTCCCTCTCTTTCTCACAGCCCATATTCAGTCCATCAAGAAATCCTACTGTCTCTATCTTCAAAATATGGTTATTTCTCATCATTTCTTCTGTTGCACCCTGGTCTAAGCAAACAACTATAGTGTCTGCATTATTGCCACAGCTTCCTCTCTGGCTTCCCTACTTCTATCCTTACCCTGCTATGAACTATTCCCAATGCAGCAGCCAAAGCAACCTTTGGCATGTCATCCTCTACTCAGAGCTTTCCAAGGGTTTTCTACCTCACCCAGACTAAAAGCCAAAGCTCTTACAACGACCTACAAGGCCCTTCATTCCTGGTTGCCCACCCGCATCCTGTCTCCACTCCGGCTTGGTCTCCAATTCCTTCCGCGCTTCACTCCTTTTGCTACAGCCATAATGACTTGTGGAAATACCCAGCACGTTCCTCTGTGAGGGCTTTCTCACTTGCTCTTCCCTCTGTTTGACACACCCTTCCTTCAGATGGTCACGAAGCTCATCCTCTCACCTCCTTTTTAAGTCTTTTCTCAGAGGTTACTTTCTCAGGAACACTGTGCTTGACCACTGTACTTAAAATGACCCTTTCCTCTTCAGCCACCAAGGTGCTCGGCCCCTTTCGAGGAAGCTAAGGCCTTGCTGGGGTGAGGCCCCCACCTCATCCTGCGACCACACTGCACCCAGCAGTGCCAGCCCTGAGCTCACCTGCACCGTGGCCTCCACCTCGCCCTGGGCTGACCTGTGACAACATTCTGCACGACAATGAAGTGACTGCACAGCGGATAAGATCAATGCCCTCACAAAGCGGCTGGTGTAAATGCCGAACCTTTTTGGCCTGGTTTGTTTGCAGAGGCCCTGGACAGTGTCAACATCTGGAGCCTCATGGGCCATGCAGGGGCTAGGGGACCCGCTCAGCCCGTGCCCCTCCACTACCTCCAGAGAGGAAGCAAAGAAAGAAGAGTCTGAGGAGGCTGATGATGACCTGGGCTTTAGTCTTTTTGATTAAATCTCTTTTATGACATGGTCAGTAAAAACCTGAACTCTTTTTTTAAATTCTTTTTAATTACACACACTTCCTATTCTCCTTCCCTGTTTTTTCTCCATAACGTTTATGGAGAAAACATAACATTTAGAGAGAATGTTAACATTTAACATTCATCTTCTAATATCCTAGGTAATCAACTTTTTAATTTTTTTTTTCCTGTTTCACACACACATACCTGAAAGCAACATTCATGAAATAAGGGATTTTTTGTTTGGTTCACAGCTCTATACCCAGTACCGGGTAGAGTGCCTGGCACATAGAAGATACTTAAACATTTGTTAAATGAATGATTTTAACACTTTAAGTAGGTGTTCTATATTATTTTGTACCTATCCAGGTATGCGAGTCTAGTAGCATTAGAAGCTTCTTGGCCGGAATCATGCACCTACTTTCCTGACTTCTCTCCAAGCACAAATCATAAAGATGGGCTTCCACATTAACTGTGTATTGAATTGAACTGCACAATAAATATTATCCTGATCAGCTGAGCCCTTCCCAAATTCCTGGCCCACAGAAGTTGAGACAGATAAGAAAATGATTATTATTTTAAGACACTAAGTTTTAGAGTCATTTATCACACAGCAAAGGCCTGCTGAGATACTCTCATAGCATTGCTTTTGGAAATTATGAATAATTCTCATCTTATTTAGTTAGCTGTTCCATTCTAAGTTTTCTATCAAGTAATTTACTTATCAACAAAAATGGTTTTACTTGCTACATATCTTTATTGGTTAAGTAGGCTACTTAAGCAACAAATGTAATAGATACCAAAATGCACAATAGCTCAAAAATAATAAAATATTATTTTTTGCTCACGTAACAATACAGGAAAGTGAACAGGTTAATGGGGAGATCTTCTTCCATGCAGGCAAGTCTAATACTTGCTGTGCTATGTTCAACACATGACTTCCAAGGTCACCTTAGAAGTTTTCTCCCTTGTAACCAACGAAAAGGGGAAAAGGACATGCAGGAGTATACATGGGAGGTTTGTATGGGCCAGTCCTAGAAGTGGCCCATCATGCCCACTGATTGAACTCAGTCACAGGGCCACATACGACTGCAAGGGACACTGGGAAGTGTAGTCTAGCAAAGTGCCCAGGAAGTAGGGTTGTCAGATTTAGGGAAAATATAAAACAAAACAGGACATCTTGTATTTATCTGGCAATCCTACCAGGAAAAAGAGAACATTTCTGTTGAAGAGATAATATCTACAGAAGAAGGAAGAATGAGACCTCAATATATATTCTTAATATGTCCCTGTCCTTTGATGTCCTCTATCTCAGAATGCTGAAGATCAGTTTTCCATAACTCAGAAACAGTGTGATTGCAGATCGCACATGTGGACTCACAGAAGAATGGTGAGATCCACTTATGAAAACACAGAGTCAGGAAACTACAGAGAAAAGGAAATGAAAAAAATCTCTAGTCCTGCTAAAGATAAAAACCACATCTGGAAAGACCTTGTAACTCATTTAGAAAAACACACCACCTAAGCATCTAAAGCAGATTCATCCGATGACGTTTTAGAAACCTTCTCATGCCCTTCTACCTGGAGACCATCAACCTTTCTTAAATGTCTTCTCCCCATACCAAGACAATCATTTTAATATAACTTTACGTCCAGGAAAAACAATTACTCTGACAATTTCCATTCAGGACCAAAGGGCCTCCAGCTAGAACCCTACTAACTAGGTGATTAATGCAAGGAAAGCTGAGTGTGATTGGCAAAATGAGAAAAGCATTGATCTTGAGAGTGGAATTAAATTTTTTTTATTGTCTAAATATTTAGTCTCAGTTCACAATTCAAAATATTTTAGAATGTTCCTAAGTATTAGAGAAAAGGTTAAAAATTAGGGAAGGGGGGCTGAATTCTAACGGTAAGAAAAAAAATTGCTAGCAAGAAGAATCTTATCAGATCCTGGCTGCTGACATCACCCTGATACCTGGGCCAATATCAGGTCAGTTGAAGACCTTGTTGCTAAATTATTTAGTTTCTTAGCTCTTCTAAACTTAACAATTCTAGAGAGCTAACCTACTTATTTAAAAAGGTAGCACACAATATGGTTTCTATTTTCATACCATTTTTCACATTTCTCTGTTTTAATGTAAATCTGTTTTTGTAGCTAAAAAACATAGCTGTGATATGAGACTATTCTGGGGATGCTCAATTTTCTCTCTTTCTAACGTGGCACACATTACCCTTTCTGTATGCCTCAAGAAGTGGCATCAAAAAGAGGCAATGGCCCTAATGAAGGAGAAATCCAGTCCACGCCAGAGATGTCGAAATGGATGGCGCATGTGAGAAGATCCTTGCAACCTCATCACAGCAAGTTCATTTGTGGGTCTCCCACGGGACCTTGAAGGAGCTCATCCTCCTCCTCCACACTTGAGCTGGTGGGAAATGAAGCACAGAGTGATGTCTTAACATACGGTAGGAGTTGGAAGTCTCGTCAAAAGTCAGAGGTCACCCAGCAATAAAGGCAAGACTGAAACTCATAGGTGTTGGTTGCCCCAGTTTAAGAGATACTCAAGACCACAAAGTGAGGGATTTGCTATTTGTTTCGTTTGTCTTTCCAGGGCAGATTTTAAAATGAAACTTCAGTGCAAAAAAAAAAAATTCCATTAATAGCATAGTTTTAATAAATATTGCCTCTGAAAAAGTTCTTCATCTGTTTCCATATGCATACCGTCACCTAGGAGTGTTCATTAGGCTCTGTTAACCTGCTCCATGTGACTCAAAGAGAGCTGAACAAAATCTGCACATGAGAATTCACTGTCTACATCCTGCTACAGATCTACTCAAAGGCAAAAGGATATAGATTTAGCATAGGTCCATTGAGTTAAAATGCATTGGAGAATGAAAAGATGCTCAACATCATTAGTCAGTAGGGAAATGTGAATCAAAACCAGAATGAGAAACTACTACACACACATTAGGAAATAAAATCCAAAATATGGGAAATAAAAGTGTTGGAGAAGATGTGGAGAATTTGGAACCCTCATACATTGCTGACAGGAGACTAAAATGGTTCTGCCACTATGGAAGCTAGTTTTGCAGCTCCTCAATAAGTTAAACTAAAATCATCATATGATCCAGCAATGCTCCTCCTAGGTGCATACCCAAAATAATGGAAAACAGGTATACAAAAGAGCCTTGCATATGAATGTTCATAGCAGCACTATTCAGAATAGCCAAAAGATAGAAACAACACAAATTTCTACCAAGTGATGAATGGGTAAACAAAACATGGCATATCCACACAATAGAATATTATTCAGCCATAAATAGGAATGAAGTGGCTACGCATGCTACAACATAGATGAACCTTGAAAACATTAGGCCAAATGAAAAAAGCCAGACACGAAAGATCACATATTGGATGATTCCATTTGTCTGAAGTACAGAATAAATAAATCCCTAGAGACAAAAATCAGATGGGTAGTTACCAAAGACTGGGTGGAGGGGAGAATGGAAGTGACTGCTTAATGCTATGGGGTTTCCTTTTGGGGTGATGAAAGTGTCTTGGAACTAGACAGTGATGATGGTCACACGACTTTGTGAATGTACTAAATGCCACTGAATTATACACTTAAAAATGATTAAGTCTATGTTGTGTGAATTTTACCTAAATAAAAATATATGGGAAGAAAATTAACAAGGAGGGCTCACCTAGGCATATACATACGGCATCCTCCATAGCTCTTGACTAGGGGTTGGCAGTCTTTTGTTTTAGGTTGGAGTGTGGCATGAGCTCTTTGGTCATCAGAAGCCTGATTTCAGCCTTGCATGCCTGCAGCTCTGAAGCTGGGGGAATGAGCGAAAACATTCTCTGTGACTCTCTGGCTTCTGAATGGGCCATGTCCTCTTCTTTCTTCTGCAGGGAGCTGATAGTAAGTACAGCCTGTGCTTTTCCTCCACAGCCTTTAGCCAATTCAAAGAGCTTCTACCAGCTAACAACTTATCTCAAAGACCAAGAAGGCTTGGCATTGCTCCAGGGCTCTGTTCTCTGGGCTGTGCCCGGTGGGCTCAGAGCCAGCACTTTCTGCAACCAGAGCAGTGTTTCTGATCCGTCCCACACCAGTAACAGCTCCACTAATATTTGCCCAAAGAAGTCTGAATGATGTTGCTTTAACTTTCCCTTTCATTACCATATCCTGAGTCCTAGACTATTAATGTTTATGCAAAAGCACTTGAGTGCTAAGTACTGTTTTTAATCTTTACGATAATCTGACAACTATCTGAGGAGACAACTATTACCACCCTCACTGTCTTCTCTTCCTACTGAGCTCCAGAAGTGGAGTTTAGGAGAAGCATGTCTGGCATGCCATAGGCTCTTAAAAAACTAAACATCTTCTAGAGAGCAATCATTTTCTGTCTTGAAATTTCTAAGACTGTGGACTGTGCACATGCTAATCTTATGCAAATCACTTATCTACAGCGCACGCTAAGCTCATTGACTCTGGGTCCTCTTTTGCATTCAGGGGAACAGTACTTCAAACATCACTGGAAGAATTCTCATGGAAGTCACTGCTCTAGGCACACATGGTTATCCTTTGTATTCCCTTTTCTCACTTAATAAGGTAGCACAAATACCATATTTTTTTTACTGATTCATTTACCAAACATTTTTGAAGACCTTGAGAATATCATGCCCAGCATTGGAGATAAAAAGAGTAATAAACAAAGATATAAACTCAAAGAACTCAAATATTTTATCCTCTTTTTGAAAAGGTCTACTTTTAAACCTAGACAGAGAATAACCACCCCAACAGGTCAGTAGGTTGGCACTTCGAGACTCAGTTTTCAACATAAAACTCCATTCTTCCTGGTTGTTCCTATCCAGTTCGAATCATTCCTATCTGCAGTTTCATTTTGCACATGTGGCTGCATTACTTTGTGTGGATGGATAAATAGATGATAGATGGATATCTTCATATCTTTTTATACATTTCATATATTGATATAGGGATACACACACACATGCATACCTTCAACTCTTCCTTTGTAACTATACAATAGGCTTTTGAGACAGTACTGGCTATACCTTGTATCTGCCATCACCTTTTTTGCAGCCCACTCACCTTGTTCCCACGTTCATCCCCAGCACTCGGCAAGGCCGGGGAACCAACTGGGAAGCAAGGAATTCACTCTGGTAACATTGCACTTCCCTTCTCCTTGAGAAGTAGCAGCTGTTCAACAACGTCATACTCAACATCTGCAAAGCCCTTCAGGGCTTTTCCAGTCCTTCTACCTACGTTATCCCGTTCCATTCTCACAACACCTTTCAAGTAGGTAGAGTGATTTGCCATTTTACTGATAAACAAAAGGGAGAACCACAAACGATAGCTGGCTTGTCTAGCTAGTAACTTGAGCCACACATTAATATTTTCTGTTTGCCCCAAGAGCCACTCTCCTGCTTGTCCACCTGCTCTCTTCCCAAGAGGCTGACGGGCACAGCCGGCATCGACTCCCTTCTCTCCAGCTTCCCGTTATATTTAGCCGATGGAAGGATCGCAGATGGGAGGGTGGAAGGAGAGCGAGGTTGGGGACTTACTCCCCCACCTCCCTTCCTGTTGGTTCGCTCTAAGTTGACATTGACCCTGAGACATTGGCCACCGCTTCTCTCAGGTGACTTTCTCCATATTTCCACTCCCTGCCAACTCCAGCAGCACCCTCTCCTCCTCTTGCTTCTTCATACTTACTTACCCTGAGACCCTGCACTGTCCTCTGTTGGTTTCCCGAGTCTTGCCCGCACCTTTGTGAATAGTCTTTCTACCAGTCACTCTTCAATTGTCCACGGTGAATGTACCATCTGTCCTGCTGGGATCCTGAGTGATCTATGCTAGTCCTGTTCCCTCCTTCTAACTCTCACTCAACCCTTCGGCTCCCACTTGTTCGTCTTGATACCAAACCACAGGAAAAAGGACCATCACATGACATCATGTGACATCATGACATCATGTGACATGACAGCCTACTGCCTGTCACACACGTGGCCCTTCCGGGGGTGCAGAAGCCCCTCCCTTTAAGCCTGCTTGGCTCTGCCGGCGAGGTCTGGAGCACGAGTCTGTACCTGCAGACAGCTGTAGCTGTCTCCCAGTAAGCAACTCAGCCCCAGCCGCGGGGACGTTAGTAGAAGCAAGACAGTGACTCATCAGAGAAGCTGCACTTGACCCCCTGTGACTCAGACACACTGTGTTGTCAACAGGGCGCTGAGCTGAATCAAAGCTGAATAAACCAATGCTTTGCCTCACCCAGGTCCCTGGCACTCAGTGAGTTAAAAAGCACTGGGAATATTAGTCTATTTAGTCCTCCCTTAAAATATTCCTCTCCTGTAAATCTTCCAACCTTCCTCTGTCATCCCTCCTTTCTCCATCCCTCCCACAGAAAGGGGTACTGTCGAAAATGAATCAGATGGGCACAAGGGCTGCACTTCCGAGATAACAAGCACACGGCCACCAGCCAGCACTGCACTTTGCTTTAATCATTATGCGGTGCTTGGTGCCCGTGACTCCAAAGCCCTGCTTCTCCTGTCTTCCAATTTTGGCTTTAACAAAAAACTCAATTTGAGAGGCAAAAACCCTCAGCTGACTGGCTTCTAATGCAGTCTCTCTTCCCTAGTTCTTTACTCTCTTGGTTGAAGCTCCTTCAGCTTTTGTAAGTTTAAGATCTGTGTCATTGGCCTGGCCTTGGAAAATTTTCAGTGTAATAGCTAGATAACATGCTGAGAACAACATGTTCGATGAAATAACATTGAGCAGGTACCAGGTGTCCAGCATGGGCTAAGGCCTTTACTTTGGTTATCCCATGGAATTGTCTTAATAATCACGGGAGATTGGGAGTGGGGTTGTGTGTGTGTGTGTGTGTGTGTGTGTGTGTGTATTTTACAAATGAGGACAGGTTCAGATAAGTTAAGTGATTTAGCTATGGCCACATAATTAACAATGAAAAAGGAATTTGAACACAGGTCTACCTGTCCCTCAATTCTATACTCTTAACCATTATCTTCCTTCTATGTATATTTAATCTAATTTTCAAAATTCAGAATTCTTCAACTCCAGACAAAAATTCTCAAGAGAAGACAAGCTATGCCCTAATTTTTGCAATTAATTTCAGCACTCATTTATTGAGCACATACTATGTACCAGGCACTGTGCAAAATACCTGGGGTACAAAAGTGGAAAAGATAATGTCTCTGCTTTCAGAGAGTTCACAATCTAATTAGAGAAACAGCTTCTGAATTTCTTCTAAGTCCCCTGGTTTCCCTTTGACCCTGGGATTATATCAAAATGATTTTTTGCTTTTGCGTATGTCAACATCATAGCTGAAAGATTTCTACTCCTTCCTCAACAGCTACAATTAGGACAAGAATAGGTGATCACCTTTGTGCGTATTTTGGGGAAAAAAAGGAAGAGAAGGGAGGAAGAAAGGAAGGAAGGAAAGAAAGAGAAGGAAGGAAAGAGGGAAGAAAGGAAAGAAGGAAGGAAGTGTAACAGAAGAAATGGCTTGAGAAAATGGCAAAAATGTTTCGTGTCTCTTAAAACATCCCCCACTCCTTTTGGAGAACTAGGACCTGCATCCCTGCTTCAGACCAGTGGTTGGGAGGGGGAGGGCAGCGTCCTTTGTTCTTTGTGCCACAGGAGATGGTATTAATTCAGGTGGAGGTCACGGGATTGTTTTAGGCGATGATGGCATTGATCAGAACCTTTAAAAGCTCTGTACTTCTGCTCAGAAGATGTTGGTACTTTGAGGTGAGAATCCGCCAGCCTCTTCATTTGCTGGCAAATTAATGAACTCCTCTTTCCTTCTCCTCAAACCACTTGTCCTCATGCTTCTGATGGGGACTCGGGGACAAGTGCCAAACTTTCAGTAACAGAAGGAAGGGAGGGAGGGAGGAAAAGGAAGAAGAATCGGCCTGACTAGTGCTTAAGGTAACAAAGGAACAAATGTTTGAAATTGAAACTGTCTCCAGAAATCCATGGCATAAGGTCACCGCACCTTATGTGGGATTCATTCGTTTCTTGAACACTGATGATGAGCTGTGTAGTTCCAAGGGCTCATGGTCTAATGGGTAGATAGACAAGTAAATCGGTAATTATGGCCCAATGAGAGAAAAATCACAGCTGCGGTTATCACATGACAAAACAGGAGAGGGGAATCTAACGAACGGGATAGCAGGGAAAGTGAGATAACAAGAAGGAAGTGATATTTGAGCCAAGACCTGAGGTGAAGTGGGAGCTAGCCAAGGAGAAAGGTTGGGAGGAAAGTTCTAGAAAAGACATGGGGGTTATGCAAAGGAATGGAAGTAAAAGAACCCCAGGCCTTTTGGTGGAAACTCTTGAACACTTGTCTGAAATTCATACCATTAAAGTCACCCCAGGACTTTAATTTTTATATTTTTAAATAGGAAATACATCCATGGTTCAAAAATTACAACAATATAAAAGGAGACCCATTGGAAAATCTCGTTCCCGTGCCTGTCTTCATCCTCCCATTCTCCCAGCCCACGCTCCCACCCGCCCTTAGATAACTACTTATTATTACGGTCCTTTGTACACCCTTCTACTGCTTCTGTATGCAAATGCAAGCCAATCCCTCTCTATGCATGCACATAATTCAAGACTTTCTGAAGATGCACACATTTTTTACTATGCTAAAGCACTGTATTACTTGGGGAAAAGTAAAATTTACATTTTAACATTCAAAAGAATGATTTTCTTGGATTGTTATTTTTGTTAGTCTTCATGGATGCAATGCCTCCTATATATCATCACACCTAAGGTCACAACTTCATTTTATAGCTAAAGAGAAATAAGACTTAGACAAGTCAAATAACTTTTCACGTTCAGACAGCTAGCAAGTGGCAAAACCAGGAGGAGTTTCAGAGAAATGGCCCCACCATTCAGCTAGTTACTAGAGTTAGAAACCCGAGTCCCTCACTGCTCACGTCCAGTCAGCCACCAAGTATTATTGATTCGAACCCGTGATTATCTTTCAAATCCATCCCCTCCCCCCACCAGCTCCTTCTGTGACCCTCCTCATCTCTCGCCTGGTCAGTGACACTAGCCTTTTGCCTGGTCTTTCTCTCTCTAGGCTGATGCTGCCTCCAATCTCCCCTCTGTTCTGCTGCTAGGGTGATCTTTATAACACTCAGATCTGATGGTGTCTCTCTGCCTCAAAACCCTTCCATGGCTCCCGGTTGCTAAGAGTATGAAACCTAACTCCTTTGTTTGGCATGGTTGGGCCCACCCACATTTCCACCACATACCTAATGCTGCAGAAAAACCAAAGCACTCCAAGTTTCTAGAAACCTCTAGTTCTCTCCTGCTCTGAGTCTTTGCACAGCTGAGTTCTCTGCCTAGAACACTCTTCTCTCTCTTGGCAAACTCCCCAACCTTTAGTTCAAGATGCCTTTTCTGGAAGCCAGCCTTGTCTCCCTTAAGCAGACCTGAACAATCTTTTCCTATATTTCTGTTCATACCCGTACCAAAGCAGTCACCTTACAGCAATAAATGTTTTTTGGGTGTTTCTCCACACTAATCTTCACATTCTTTCAAATTAAGAACTACAGTACTTTCAATTTTAGATCCACAGTACCTAGCATGGTGCCTCTCAGATGATGAGACTTCAGTATGTATTTTTGAGTGTTTATTATATGAATAATTCTAAAATCCAAGCTCTTTTCATTTGTTACTCCAGGCTGTCTCCTTAACTAGTCCATTATTACCACAGGGGTGGGTTTATGTGGCACAGAGATTTAAAGGGAATTTCTTGGATTACGGGCACATGATCCAACCTCAGTAGAGAGCAGGAGTGAAGGAAGGTCTTGCAAAACCCTGAGTTATTTTGAGGGCAGGGTGAGCCTGCAAGAGGAGGAGGATCTGGTGACGCTGAAACGAGAGAAACAAGGTCAAAAAGGCAAATTTTACCTAATTCCTAATTTTGCCTTTGGCAGATTCAAATTCAGATACGTGCATTTGAAATTTAGGCTTAATGCCCTTGAATAGTAATGCTGAGATGGCCAGTCTTACGCTACTGCATGCAGCTAAGAAAGGAGTAAGTATTAAGGGCCCAGAATTCTATAATAGATTGGCACCATGCGTCTTGGGAATACAAAGAAAATTCCCTCTAATCATTGATTCTAAATTTTGGGTGAATGTTAAAATCATCTCAGTAGTTTTTTAAGTTTTCACGGCCCCACCATGGAGCTGCTGATCCAGGGGGCCCAGGAATTTCCCTTTCTAACAGGCCATCCAAGTGATGATGGTGTAGGCAATATCTGAAGTAGTCTCCACATCTTTTTGATTAACATTCCATGTATTTAATTTTTTCTTTATAAATTATATCATATTTACAGGTACATACTTATACATAAAACGTACTCAGAAAAAATGTTTAAAAGATGTAAATAAATCTAAACAGAAGTTCTAACACTGTTTCCCCATCAGTGGATCATCCTAAGTACGCATCAATGTGTACCGAGTCTGGAAGCTGCCCCTCAATAAAACTAGCGTCTGTTTTAATAGTCTCAAGGCCTCACGTGGGGAGATATCCAACTACAAAAATTAAGGAAATTGAGGTTCTTCTGCATACCAGGCACTGTGCTAGACCATTTCACCTATATTATTATCTCATTTAATCAATCCAATAACCCTGAAAAACATGGACTGCACCGATATTAGGTATTACTAATATCCATTACAGATGTGGAGATTGAAATTCAGTCAGATCTGTGTAACTAGCCTAATGTCTCATAGATAATAAGGATAGAAAAGGAATTTGAATCCAGGTCTTCTAATATTTTTCACTACATTATATATATTATACATATGCGTGTATATTTTATATATGTGTGTGTGTGTGTGCGTGTGTGTCAGTTAAGAGCGTATTGGGCTGCAAGTGACAGAAATCCAATCGCAATAATTTAACTAGATAGTGGTTTATTTTTTCTTGTAACGAAAACTCCCCATGTATGGAGTCCAGGTGGGTAAACCAGGGTCTGTGATAGCACCAGGGACACAGTTCCTTCTTCTTGTCCTACCATCTTCAGCAAGTGGTTTTTGTCATAAAATATCTGTTCCCACCCTCAAGCATCACAACCATATTCCTAGAAGAAAATAAAAATGGGAGAAAGGACAAAAGGCAAAAGATAAAAGCCAAAAAGGCACTTAGCAGATGACTCAGCCCCATTTATTAATGACACAGTCTTAGCATCCCAGGAAGAGCATATCTTCACATGGTGCGGTCCATATCCCTGTCGGGCGCAAGAATCCAGCCCCCCACCGTGACCAGGTGCTTATCCAGCATCTGCCTGAAACTCCTAGGATGGGGCGCTCACAACATTACTTTGAAATCCAGTATTTATTTTTTTTATTTCAGGGTATTCTGAGGGTACAAACATTATGGTTACACTTTATGTCTTTGCCTCACCCAAGTGCAGGTTAAAGGCGTGCCCTTCCCCCCTACAATGTTCCCCGTGTCCTTTAGTTGTAGATTCGCCCCCCCCATCCCCCTAATCCCTGGAGAGTATTTCTGCCATGTGATCAACTTAGTGTTGATCAGTTAGTACCAATTTGATGGCGAGTACAAATGGAGCCCATTCTTCCGATCTTGTGGTGCTCACTTTGGATAATGGGCTTAAGTTTAATCCAGGAAAGTATAAGAGGTTCTAGATCACTGTCGTTTCTTATGATTAATATTCCATTGTATATATATATCAAATTTTAATCATCCACTCATGAACTGATGGGCACTTGGGTTGTTTCCACATCCTTGCAATAGTGAATTGTGCTGCCATAAATATTTGGGTGCAGATGTCTTTATCATAGAATGTTTTGTGCTCTTTTGGGCAGATGCCTAATTGTGCTATTGCTGGATCAAATGGTATTTCTATTTTTAGCTCTTTGCGGTATCTCCAAATTCTTTTCCACAGAGGTTGCACTAATTTGCAGTCCCACCAGCAGTGTAAGAGTGTTCCTGTCTCTCCGCATCCTCGTCAGCATTTGTTGTTTTGGGATTTTTTGATAGAGGCCAATCTCACTGGAGTTAGATGATCTCATTGTGGTTTTGAAAATCCAGTCTTCTAGTGGGAGGCTTTCGTTGTTGGAATTTCTATTCTAGTAATAATCATAATATATCACATTTACATTTTTATGGTGGCTTCTTAGGTCTGGGGGCGATCACTTATTCATCTCTGTACCCAGCACAGTTGCCATAAAGAGGTGACTCAAGAAAAGATTTAAGGAATAGATGGAGAAATCTCTTTTTCATATTGAGATTATATGATTCTCACCATTAAAAAAACTCTTAAAAAAAAAAAGCCTCTTTTTTCTCTCCTAGGCCCATTCCGTTCAACTGCACCGTCATGTTCCGTTAATAAGCAATATGAAGAGTGAAATATTAGGGTCACATCCCAGGAGCTGGTCAGGATGTATAATAGGCCCTGCAGAGCTCTGGAAATAAGCGCTGCTCAGGAAGAAGAGAATGTGCTTCAGAGAACAGATTGTGATCTCAACCCACACCACTGAGACGAAATGGGGCTCCTGCAGGGAGTCCCCAACCTAAAATTCACCGCCCTCCCTGCTCTCTGCCAATCTGGGCTCCTATCACTGCTTTTGGTAAGTTTTTGCCGCCATGATCCAGGTAATCAAAGAAAACGGTGTGTGTGTGCATGTGTGTGTGTGTGCACACGTGTGTGCATGTGCGTGCGCATGCATGTGCATTTGTGTCTTCAAACAATTGTCTCTCTAGGATTGTGGGCTTTCCTGCACTTTCTCTTCTCCAAGGGAACAGCCTTCCAACCCAGACCACAATCTTTGCATCCCCTGGTTTGTTTACATACACAAGTAGTTTGTACTCCAGAGTAAATGGAGGGAAACAAACTAACTAGAGTTCACCTTCTCCTCTCTAGAGAGGAGAGCACAGATCTCCAGTCAGGCAGGACAAGATCTGATCTTACAGTGACTTAACTTCTCTAAGCTCTCGTTTCCCACCAGAAAAGCGGGGATAGCAGCACAGCTGTACCACCACCCGAGAGGCTGCTGGACGATTAAACGAGATGCAGCCTGTAGAACACTTACCACAGTGCCTGGTGCGAACTGTGCTTTGTAAATATCGGCTAATCATTGTCACCGTCATCCCACTCGGCCCATGGATTTGACACAGGGTCTTCTCCCTCTACAGGATCTTTCCGTAGCCTTGGCCGTCAAGGTCACACCTTTCTTGCTTTTCCACCCCACGTGCCCAAGCCAGGCAGAGATCCCTGGATATTCTAGGCCCAGGAAGAAGGAAACCTTTTTTCTCACCGGGCCCTTTCTCTGCACCTGGCTTGTAGACACGCGAGTGATCCTCAGGTGCTCGCCCCAGAAATTGTCTCACTCACCGTTCTTCCCTGATAAGGCACCAGCACTATTTGTGTACCTCCAAGTCAGCTCCATTCCCTTCCTTTTACTCCTGCCTCCCTTTTTCAAGTAACAGTAACAAGGACCCAAATCCCAAATCCTTCTTCTTCTTTTTTTAGAGAGAGAGAGATGCTCTCACTGTGCTGCCCAGGCTGGAGTACAGTGGCTGTCCACAGGTGTGATAGTACTACAGCCTCGAACTGCTGGGTCACGGGATCCTCCTGACTCAGCCTCCCAAGTAGCTGAGACTAAACATGTACCATCACACCCAGCTCCCTAAATCCTTCTTAATCAAAACAGTTTAAAGAATATTTTATAGCATATTAACATTTATTAAGCCCTTCCCCTTGATAAATCTCATTTTAACTTTACATCAGCCCTGTGAAGGACCACTATCTCCACTTTAAAGATGAGGAAATGGATTCAGAGAGCTGACAAGACTTGCCCAAGAGCCCAAAGGTAGTTAGAAAGAATCTGAGACTCAATCTCTGATGCTCTGAAATTTACGGTTTGGTCTCTCTGCTACCTTGACTTACGACATAGGTCACTGTATGTTGGGCAAACTGGGGAGAAGATACACTACCAAATTTTCTGTCATTCTAGACACATGAGTGCTGGTTCATAGTAAAAGCCGCCTTCTATTCTCTCATTGTCTCTACAACGAGGTGAGCTGGACATAGCAGTACAAGCCAATGTCACTGGGATAAACTGGCTTCTGCTTTCTACTGTGACCACTAGAACTACTCCGAAAAGAATCAAAGCCATCTCACGCCAGCAAGTACTTGTTGCATATCCAGAATGTATTCAACACCACAGAATGCGCTGAGATCTAAGAACACATCTAATGACCCCCAAATCTACCAGTCTAGTCAGGGACTAAGAATTTAAAACAATACATAATTAATTTTAAATTGGACAGTAGAGATTGTAAATACTAAAGTAATTCGTGGAAGAGGTAGATTCATGAAGTCTGAAATAATAAAGGGAGGTTTTATGGAGGAAAAGTTTCAACTGGATTGAGAAGATGCATCATGAAAAAAATGAGAATCGAATGGCTAATAATAGACAGTCCAAGCGTATTTAGTGTACCAGGCACTTATACACATAATCACCCAGAACCGTCAAAGCAGCAACCCTGGAAGGCAGGTACTTTTATCCCCACATTACAGGTAAAGAAACTGGGAGTCACAAAGGTGAAGTAGTTTGCCCAAGTTACAATCGTTTAAGTGACAAATCTGGATTCAAAATAAGGTTTATCGAATACCAAAGTTGGTGCCTTTTCTGCCACCTGTGCTGCTTACCAATGACAGGTAAATCCAAGAGCTAAAACAAATATTGGCCCATACAGAGCCTGTTGAGAGAGGAGCAAGGGAACTAGAATCAGCAGACGAAATTTTTAATTAAGTTTTCATTTCTGATGCATTTGGTAAGTCCCCTTTTCAATTTCCTCCTCTGAGGAAGATGGAGAAACGCTAGCATCTGTCTCAAACAACTGCAGTTAAGGACGAAATGACAAATGTGTGGATGTGACTAACGCAGATTAAACACCCACTTTTATGTGTGAATTTTAATAAGCAATAAAAATACAAAGTAAAACACTTAATACCATATATTTCACTCAATTTACATGAACTGATTTCTTACCACTATAGCATCTTCAAGACCTGGGTGGGTGGCATTTAGAAAGAGTAGGTAACCTTTAGGCACTTCTAAAACTATCAGGGTCTCTTCCATTAGGTATGGACAAAAAAAATAAAATAAAATAAAACCCAGTACAGCCCAGTCTGCACTTGTAGCTCATAGGCTAGCCCTCCCTACCGTGACTGTGCTATGCCGGGGGGTGCGAAATTTAAGAATCACATCACATCCTTGGGCTGGGGGCAAGAGTTGGATCTGCCATGTGATAACCAGGGCATAGGTGGAGCGGCCCCGCTCACCCAGAGGACCCTTTGCAGGAAACGTTTCTGTTGGCCAGTTTTCAAGTGGCCCGGGGCTCATTCATTCTCCCAGGAGGAAGGAGATGCTGAGGTGCCCTGGGAAAACAGCTCTTCTTGTAAGGAGAGCACCGACGTCTGCAAACATTCAATTGGTGGTACCCCTGATGCTTAACTTGAAATTGTACCTCATGGCTTATGTAAACTGATAGCAATCAGTGTGAGGTCAGCCTTGGTTTTCTGCTGGACATGTTGATACAGGTGCCCTGAAAACTAACATAGTAATATAGTCCAAATAACAGGCATACTTCCTATGAAAAGCACCTGCCGCATGTTAATTGTTATTCTTTCATTTTTTTTTCCATCATCAAATATAAGGCTTTGATCTTTACTTTTATTCATTGCAATATTTCTAGTGTAACAGAACAGTACCTGATAACATAGTAGGCACTCAATAAATGTTTATCGAATAAAGGTATCATTGAACAAAGTCCTTATGAATTGCATCTATATGCAACGCTTTGTAGAATCAAATATATTGTAACCTTTCTTGACCAAAATAATGGTAACTATATTTCCCCTAACAACTCCTTTTAAATATCCTCACATTTCCTTCTTCCTTCTTTCAAGTACTCATCGAGCATCCTTAGGAGACTAGTAGAGACCCAAGCCTTATTTTCAAGAAGAAAAGCTGGAAATAGTTATTCCAGAGGTATAGACTGAATCTCAACCTAACCAGTACTACGCCTACATGATGGTACAGTACCACACAGGCCCCTTCGGCGGCTAACAAGTCCCATAGACAATCTTCTCAGCGTATTCCCACTCAGCACCAAAAAAGGAAGAAAAAAGTTTTCATTAATACATCGCCCAGATAAATAAAATATATCACTATATTAATTACGTGTTTGTTTTTGTGTTTTCATTAGAGGATCTACCTTGCTTTGCTACTACTGTTTGCAGATAGAAACCAAGTTTCTTGGTTTCATAAATAGAATCTGATGCCAGGCACAGTGGCTCACACCTGTAATCCTGGCACTTTGGAAAGCTGAGGTGGGATGATGGCATGAGGCCAGGAGTTCAAGACCAATCTGAGCAAAAGGTGAGACCTTGCTTCTAGAAAAAATAGAAAAAAAAAAAATTAGCCAGATGTGATGACATGTGCCTGTAGTGCCAGCTACCTGGGAGGCTGAGGCAGGAGGATCCCTGGAACCCAGGAGATAGAGGTTGCAGTGAGCTATTATCATGCCACTGCACTCTAGCTGGGGACACTGAGCGAGACCTTGTCTCAAAAAAAAAAGATGAAAAGTAGAATCCAGTTAATTTAAACCCTTAGCTCCATGAGATATGCAAATCATTCGAATTTTCGTGAGACAAGACTTTTTACAAACAACAAGCCTCAAAAATCTCCAGTGGGATAAGAAACTCAAACTGCCTCCCTTTTCTAGTGCTGGAAGATAATGTCTTATGGCAGCTGTCCTAAAGCCTGTCTATTATCAGAACAGCTTGAGCACTTTTAAAAAATGCAGATTCCGGCCGGGCGCGGTGGCTCACGCCTGTAATCCTAGCTCTCTGGGAGGCCGAGGCAGGTGGATCATTTGAGCTCAGGAGTTCGAGACCAGTCTGAGCAAGAGCGAGACCCTGTCTCTACTAAAAAAAAAAATAGAAAGAAATTAATTGGACAGCTAAAAATATATAGAAAAAAAAATTTAAAAAAAAATGCTAAAAAAATACGGATTCCTTGGCTGTACCTCTGTCCCTCCCCCTCGCCCCATACCCCTTACCTGCCAGATTCTGATACAGTGGGTCTGGGATACAGCCCAGAATCAGTCTACAGAAAATGGTCCCCAGGTGGTTTTGTTGGATGACCAGATTTCAGAGCTACCTTCTAAACTGTGCTGCTCTGTAAAAAACTCCCAGAACTAGTAACCACAAAACGAGGGGCTTCTTTGTCTTTATTCTAAAGAAGAGGATTGTTTCCTAGCCTGCCAGGCCTGATGCACATGTAGCAGGTGCAAGCTCAGGCGCCTGCAGCACCAGGCACGTAAGGTAAATGCATGAAAGCAGCAGACAGGGAGCGGTGGGGATTGCGGCAAACATGACCGATCCAAAAGGCACGGGTGCCTACCAGTCGCAGCCTCGCTGCATACGGGCCTGCCATCGCCAGAGCTTCCAAATGTTCAAAACAATCCAGAAATCCAGATGTTATACCAAATGTCCTGTGAAAGCTAAGCACATCCATGGGCAGCCTGGGCCCAGAGCCCACGCCATCTCTGGTCCAGTGGGGTGGCACAGATGAAACCCTTTCAGGCTGTGTTTTCATTTCCCAAAGCTGCTGAAACAAATTACCACAAACTCGGTGGCCTAAAACAAAAGAAACTCACAAATTTGAAGCCCAGGAATCTGCAAAGTGTCCGCAGGGTGGTTCCTCCTGGCGGCTCTGAGGCAGAATCATGCTTCCTCTTTCCTAACTTCAGTGGCTGCCACAATCCGTGGCTTTCCTTGGCTTGTGGAGGCCTCTCCCCATTCTGCCTCTGTTTTCATGTGGTCTTCTCCCCTGTGTGTCTCCCCATCTCTGTCTGGTTCCCCTTCCCTTCTAGTCCTTGTTATTGGATTCAGGGTGCACCCCATGTCATCTTGAGATCTTTAACTTAACTACCTCTGCAAAGACCCATTTTTCCAAATAAGGTCACATTAATAAGGTTCTGGGGTTTAAGACTCAGACATGTCCTTTGGAGGGGCCACTACTCAACCCACTACAGGTAGACTTGCATAAAAAATATCCAAATCCATTATTCCAATCAAATGTTATTTTTGCCAAGCTTTTCCTTATTTACTAGTTTATTGCTATGATAGAAATGACTTCCGTCTTGGCAGAAAACTTAAAGATACGTCAGCCCAGGCCCAGACGCATTTTATCACCTTTTCATTGCTTACACGCTTCAAGCTTTTCATCTTATTAGCATTATCCCATTGCTCTATTTCCAGCCACTATTTCCAAAATCAGGAATGTGGAGCGAGGGGATCTCTGCTTCATGCAGGGCTCCACCACTGGCGATGTCCTTGACTGGGTAAACGGTGCTCCCTCCAAGTTCATGGGCAGGAGAGCAGGGTGACGCTGGGAGAGCAGAGTGGGTAGGGTACTGGGTGAAGCATGAGAACAACAGGCAAAGTGGGAGCCTGTCATCGTTCACGAGACAAAGACGAAAGACGCAGGAAATATGTTGTAGGTGAAACGGCGCCTGCAAGCGCCACTCTCCCAAGGGGAATTTTACAGACACCCCAGAACTTAAATGTGATTTCTACTGCCATCTACTGGGAAGCATAGGAACCAGCTCTGACCTGAGCTAGAAAAACAAAACAGTGATTCCAGCCTTTGATGACTCCAAAGGGCGGTTTTTAGTGGGGCTGGACCCTTTTGTGCCCGTTCTAATGGGGACCTAAGGAGATTCCTAGCAAATATCTGACCACCTTCTGTGCTGCCCGTACACTTCACGCACGTGTGGTTCCAGAGCCCATTTATGTGCTCTAATTTGGCTTAGTGCTTAGGAAAAAAATATATAAATAAATAAAAAACACTTGAGCCTGGGCCCTTTCCCAGAGATTTTGATTTGATTGGTGTGGGGTGCAGCCTGTGCATCAGGATTTTAAAACCTTTTTTTAAAAAAAGCCGGTTCTACTGTCTCCCTAGCTCGTTGGTGAGCGGGAGCTGCGTCTTTGTATCCTCAGCACAAGCACAGAACAGCTTCTCAAAAAAAAAAATGCCTATTGAACATAAAAAAGAAAACCCGACTTAGCAATTGTATTTCTTATCGACCATTTAGCTGCTAACAAATTCGTGGGTACCGAATGGCAAGACAAGCCACAAGAGGGAAACTGCATTACCTCCGGTTTACTAGAGTCTTCGAACTTGACTAAGGAGTCCTCGGATGTCACTCAGGGCCGGCGAAAGTGGGGAGTGGGGCTGCTTGCTCCCCGGAGGAACTCCCCCTGTGCAGCAGGCCGACCTCCTCACGCAGCCGTCATCCACCCGAAGGGCAGAGCTGCGGCGTGGCCCAGCGCGCAGGTGGAAGGGAAGCACATTCCAATTATCAGGGACTGCTGCTGCTCGCGTCTCGGAACTAAGCCCGTGGTCACTGACGGAATAGCAGCTCTTCCCTCCTTACCTCGTAACGTATCCATTCAGGGACCCTCTACCCCAGGGTTCTCAACTTCGACCATACAACAGCACCACCTGGAAAGCTTTTAAAATTCTGATGCACAGGCTGCACCCCTCACCAATTAAATCAGAACCTCGGAAGGAGCCCAGAACTAAGAGTTTTTTAAAGCTTCCCAGGTATATTACTTTTCTATAGCTGCTGAAACATGTTACCACAGATTTGGTGGCTTAAAACAACACAAATGTATTATTATCTTATAGTTCTGTAGTTCAGAAATCCAAAATGGGTCTCGCTGGCTAAAATTAAGGTGTTGGCGGAGTTGCGCTCCCTATTGAAGGCTCTAGGAAAGATATCAGTTTTCTCACCTTTTCCAACTCCTAGAGGCGCCTGTGTTCCTGGGCTAGCGGCTTCCTTCCTTCTTCAAAGCCAGCGATGACCTCTCCGGTCTTCCTCACATTGCTTCACTTGACACTGACTCTTCTGCCTCCCCGCCCCCATTTAAAGACTTTTGTGATTATGTTGGGCACACCCAGATAAGCCAGGCTAACCTCCCTACTTTGAAGTCAGCTCATTAGCAACATCACATCCATCTGCTGCGTTAATTCTGTTAATTCCCCCATTGCTGGGTAATGTGAACATATTCACAGGTTGCCAGGATTAGGGCGTGGGCGTTTTGGGAAGACTTAATTCTGCTTACCACATCAGGTGACTCCAACATGCAGGTAAGGATGAGAACTACTGGTCTGACCACAGGAAGACCAGAGAACTGGCCCAGTTAGCGAGCTGAGCCACGACAGAAGACTAGAGGTGTGCACGGAAGTCGGTGGGGAGCAACGGGAAGGAGGCTGAGATGAGGCAATTGCACACTGTTGCAGAACTTGGTTTTTTTTTTTGACAAGGGATGGAGGCAAGTTGACATGTGATTTATTTTTATTCAGCTCTCTGATAGTTTGGGGAAGTTGAATTGTATACTCCCCCAAAGATGGTGGGACCATCGCTGCTCAGCTGTAGGCATTAAAGAAAATTGAGGTCCTAACACAAGATCCCTTTTCCAGACTTTTCTGACTCACAGATAATCAGCTTGCTCCTTGTTTTAGGCTTACCCAGAGCCTGGGTACATGCAGGTTCTGTAGACCGTCCCCTGCAGTGGAAGAGACAGATTGCATATGGCTTGAAGATGTATTGGGGTTGGCCTTTTAATGTCAACACACACACACACACACACACTCAAGATTTCTGGCTTCCTTTAAAGATCCAGCTACGCTTGGAGAGCATTCCTGCAGGACAACTCCGAGCTGGAAGAACAGGGCTGCCTTAGATGGGACTTCTATTCTCTGACTTGCCACAGGTCTCATCTCAGCCTTTTTTGCTTTACACCTGGCTCACTTCACACGTTTGTGTTTACAACCCTCCCCTTCCCCCAGAGTTCACACGCCTAAAGTTAGGCAAAATTCTCATAAAGACCCACTTGCCTGTTATTGATGCCAAAGTGAACAGCTCTGCATTGGGAAAGATGGGTGACAGGCCAATGTCTGTCTGTACACACAAAAACCCTTTCCTCACCACCCAGCAAGCAGCCCAGGGGAGCCAGACTAGGGCTTGAGGGAAGAGCCCGCAGCCGCCAATGTTGTAGTGAACATACTGGTCTCCACCAGCACAAACTGCCTTTGCAGGAAATTAAGCTGAAAACTGCCCCACTGCACCTTCTGCCCATTGGTCTTTCTTAGGCCTTCAGAGGCACACACAACCAGCCTCACTCTTCTTTTATACTTACCCTTTCAAAAATTAAGACAACAATGATCACCCAAGTGCCTCTTCCCACCTCCAAATGTGGGAGGTGAACATGTAGACACACCAGTAAGCAAGCTGAATTCCACAGACCACTCCCCCCAAGATCTAGCTGAGGCCTCGTCATCATTCTGGTGCTGCCCAAGTGTGCTGCTCCAAACTAACACAGCAGGACAGGATGACTAGACCCTGTGCCTCTACAGCCTATCCCAACAGTGCTCACGCTTATAGATAAGAAAACAGAGGACGTGCCAAGCTGAGGCCCTTAGGGGTTCAAGGAGAAGAGGGATAATCTTCCCCTTACATGGTTCCAGGGGAAAACCCTTCCCTGAAGAAAGAGCACCAAGTATTTCTAATGGGTAAGATCTAAAAACACTACTCTGCACTCACTCCCCTTTTCTTTAATGGCCTGGCAATACCTTGTAAGGATGACAACCTAATTTTGAAATACAATCCCCAACTTACGACTTTGACTTTAAGATGCGTTTACTGGGACATTCAATGCATTTTCAACTTAGGATGGGTTTATCAGGAGGTAACCCCAGCATAAGTTGAGGAGATGAGGAGATTCTGTATGCTTCGGCTCAAGAGGCTGGAGTCCATTTTAAAGGACCCAGGGGAAGATAAGCCAGGTGGCAAATGGTGACAATGTCTATTTTCCATGGCACTGCTCATTGAGTCAGCCTTGGCATAATTAGGAGAGATGAAATTCAAGCCACTCTTGGAACCACTGGTTTAACAGTCTCAATGCATGGATTAAGATTGATGCTTTGGCTCAAGTAAGATTTGGGTTTAGATAAAGTTTTGGTTTAACTATCCTTCATCTCAGATTAAATGAGACAGTGTATGTAAACCATTTAGAAGAGTGTCCGGAACACATTAACTTTTATTACCACTGCATGTCTTTTGGCCATTCCTAAACATCTTCGTCTCCACCATAGCTCTTTACGCAGGGTCTGGCATGTAGCTGTCACTCAACAAATGTGAGTTAATGAATACCAGAGACTTCAGTCTGCCAGGTCTCTGCCATACACAGCCATGGGGCCAGCTACAAACACTCCCTCCACTGAGAACAGAAATAAATGACTTAGGCTACAAGATCTGGGTGGTCAAGAAAAGTTGTTAAAACACTGGAGTGGGTTATCACATTCTTGAAAATTGGAACCATTTTAATGGCAGCTCTGAGACAGAGTAGATGCTCTCTCAAATATTTCACATCTATTAAAACTCTGCTCTGCTTACAGTCTTCTAGCATAAGAGTGTTCTACTGTATCACTTGAGATCATTCCTACAAAACCAAGAGGGATAAAGCAAATAAGCAAATCAGTAAAGTACACACACAATCAGATTTGATTGTCTGTAGTCCTAAGGAGCTTGGCTCATACTCATTAAGAAATGCAGTGTGTGCTAGAGGCTCCAGCAGGGAATCCTACTCAAGGACAAGGTACAGAAAGCAGATGAGCAACCCAAGGGGTACTAAAGAGGACAAGATGGGAAGAGTTTTTTTATTTTCCCAGCTCTTCGGTCAGTCTCACCTCGCTGGACATACACGTAGTTGAGCATGACACCAAGAAAAATACAGGCTTAAAAAGTACTGTGCATTGTATTTCTTCCATCTCTAGCAGGCCAGGAGTCCGAGGTCAGTCCAGGCAGGACGCTGAGAGGACTGCCTGGCCTGAGCGATCACACAATCTTCACGGTCTTCAGCATATCTGACAAGACGTATGTGTCATCCCACCCCCTCCCAGGCTTCTTCAGGGTCCGCTCCAAGGCCTGGGCCATTTCCAGGAGCTCTGGCATGGCAAGTTTCTGCTCAGGCTGCAGCTGACAGAACAGGATCTCGTTCACTTCATCCTCGATTTGCCGCACGTACAGGACGGGGAACACCGCCTTGAGTCTGGCCAGCACCGAGTCCTTGAGCCCCAAGTCTCGGCACACAAGGTTGAGGATAAAAACACCTGCAGGGTGGGAAGGACAGTGAGGACGACCTCAGATCAGGAGACATGTCAGAGACAAGGCTTAGCTCTGAGGAAAACATCGATTCCTGTCCCAAGGAGGCTGGTGGATTAAGAGAAAGCACCTACGGTGGCAGTGAGTTTGCAGAGAATACACAGCATACAAAGGCAGACAGAAAAAAGTATGGAAAATATGGGAACCATAAGAAAACTTCAGCCTTATTTCTTGCTCTTTTGTGCTGCTAACACATTATTTTACCATTCTCCATGCCTCGGTTTCCCAAAGAAATGCTTTGAGAAAGAATTAATATCCCTGAGAAAGTAAAATTTACCAACTCTACAGGGATGTTACATTCTTGACATACACATCATGGAGTACTTACTAACCAACGAGAGGGCCAAGGTTACTCTGACTTCTGACAACTAGATCTAAGTCAACCCGGTTCACCACACCACCTGACGTCTAATCAACACACCAGGGGGCTGTGAACATGGGGATTAAGAACCTCAGCTCTCAAGCGACAAGAACCTGGGATGCAGCCCCAACTGTTACCTTACGTCGCCTTCAAAAATCTCTCAGCCTCAGTTTTCTCATCTGAAAATGCACTGCTGTGAAAATTAAATAACATACTGCCTAGTCCTGGGCATTCAGGAAGCGTCCGAGAGGTGGCTAGTGTCGCCATGCTGGTGTGACTGTGAGCTGCCACAGCCACTGTGTGAAATGGAGTGGCAGAGGATCTACGAAAGCCAAACACACACATAACCTAGGGTCCAGCAATCACAACTCAGAGTGTACGCCCAAGAGATCTGCAGACACAGTGCCTCGAAAGGCACAACCAGAATGCCAACGGCAGCACCACTTATAGACCCAAACAGGAAACGACCCAAATACCAACAGCAGAATGGATAAATGAATTGTGGCATAGTTATGCAACACTACACAATAATAAAAATTAACAACAGAAACACAACACTGAGGATGAATTTCACAAACCCCATGTTCAGTGAAAGTGTACTTTGGGAGGCTAAGGTGGGAGGATACCTTGAAGCCAAGAGTTCAAGACCAGCCTGGGCAACACAGCAAGACTCCATCTCTACAAAAAATTAGTCGGGCGTGATGGGATGCACCTGCAGTCCCAGCTACTTGGGAGGCAAAGGCAGGAGGATGGCTTGGGCCCAGGAGTTTGAGGTTTCACTGAGCTATGATGACTCCACTGCACTCTAGCCCAGGTGACAGAGCAAGACCCTTCTCAAAAATAAATAAATAAATACATTTTTAAAAAAGAGTACATTCCATATGGTCTATTTATATAAAGAGCAAAAACAGGCAAAATTAAGCTGTGCTGACAGAAGTTAAGAGAGTAGTTCCCTTTGAGAGGAGGACAAGTTACCAAAAGGAGGTAAGAGGTAGACGTGTGGGGTGCTGAAAATGTGCTGTGTTCGGTGCTGGCAAATGGGTGTATCCAATTTGGAGAAATTGATAGAGCTACGCACTCATGTGAATTTTTCATTAAAAAGATAAATTTTTTAAGGACCTTTCCCTTCTCCCTCTCCAACCTTTTTGTTCTCCATACCTTCAGGAGTCAGGATGCTTTTGACCTTCTGCAGAAAAGGCTGGTCCACAAATGCTGGGGGTGGACAACTCATTCCCAGCGTCGGGTCCTTACTGTCGACATCAAACATTATGACATCGTAGTGAGGCCGCACTGGAAAGAGAAGCAAATGAGTCCTTGTCTTTTCTGGATAAAATACCACCAGTTACCTTCCTACCCCATACCTGCTCTGTACCAGTGGGGGGCAGGGTGCTGAAGTCAGAAGGATGACAGGGAGGATGTGGTTTGTCTGCAAGGGGACAGACGTCAAGGACCAGAGGAGTCCCCGTCAGCAGCTTCAGCATCCTGCAGCAAAGATGGGGCGTTCCTCCACATTTAAAAGCACCTTCCAAAGGCTTTAATGGGGTCCAGTTTTGCCATGAATGTTACTTGGTTAAGAGTTTATCTTTCCCACTCGTTTGCAACCCTGGCAGAACATGAGAATCACCTTTTGGGAAGCTTCTAAACACTCAGAGAATGTGGACTATATTCCTGACCGAAAGAATAAAAAAACCACAGGGTGGTGGGGCACAGATGGGAGGGGAGATTGGAAGCCTCTGGTATTTTTCGTAGGCTCCCAAGGTAATTCTAAACACAGTCAGAGTTGAGAACCGTTCATCTACACAAAGCAGTTGACAAGGCTTTTAAGAGCTGACCCAGCAAATGATAACTTTAACTTAACTCTGGAAACAGCACATGTTGTCTCACAGGAGAAAATGTTCTGAAATTTGAGTTAGTGCTATCTTTGCTGTTACTGAACACTAGCTGGCTCAAGAAAGAAACAATTTTGCTAAATGGGTGAGAACGAACTGATGACAAATTAGATCTGCTCCTTACTATAATGTTACATAGTTTTTATAAGAGGTCGGTCTGCAATGCTACAGACATCTTTTTAGCAAATTTTGAGACTGTGGTAGTAATTATTCAATAATTGGTTAGTATTTAATTAGGACTACTGCATGCTTATCACTGTGCATAGCATCAATCTGCTTTTGGTTTCTTATAAAGAGAACATGTTGGCTCACTGGAGTCCAAGGAAAGTGATGGCCCTCATTTGTAGCCTTGAGCCTTGATGATCTGAAAGGTTATGATGGTTAGAGAAGATGGGCAGGGCCATTCAAACCGATCTACAGACAGTAACCACAGCAGCACCATCCTGGACTGAGTGCCCACCACATGCCTGGCACTGTTGTAAATGCTTCCCATGGGTTAGCTGTCTTGGGCTTGGGCCCCCAAACTGGCCCTAGCCTCAGAGAGGGATCCTGTGAAACTCTGACATGGTTAAATTCCGTTTACAATTAAAATGAAGGCAGCATCTGTTCATCCCAACACCAGGCATCGCCCTAGGTAGGTATCCTGGTTTGCCATACCCCTAACTGGCAGATATTCTAATCCAGTGAGAACCAGAGTATCTGTTACGGAATGAGCAGGGCAGGAAGGGTGGCCTGAGATCCCCAGCAGAACTGAACCAACCTAACTATCTTCCCACCAAAGGGACTGAAGCGCTAGAAAGTACCAAAGTCGCCAGGAGTCTATATATACAGCTGCCGAAGGATGAAGGGAGTTAATGTCTCTAGTTATTTTGCAGAAAATTAATATGCCTTTTTCCTAAATCTAGGATGCAAATTATTAGAGCAAATGGAACCTTAATTCCAGAGCAGGGGAGCTATCAAAATTCCCACTGAGTAGCATCTGCACCAGGGTTTCTCAACCTCTGCACTACTGACATTCTGGGCCAGACAACTCTCTCGTCAGGGCCGTGCTGCACGCTACAGGATGTGTGGCAGCATCTTGGCCTCTACCCATTGGGTGTCAGTAGCAACATCTCCCACGCCCTGATTTGTGACAACCAAGAAACGTCTGCAGACTGTGGCAAATGCACCCCGAGGCTGTGAACCTCTGATCCACACGAATGCTATTTTGCTCTATTTCTGGCTTCACCTCCAGCTGAAGGATTTATAAGAAACACCACCCAACACATCCCACCTTTTCTTCTCCCTTTCTTTACCCAACTACAGACTTCAGCTTTCTTGGGATGGTGAGGATGTGACGAGGTTACAGGTTAGAAGGAGGCACGCTGGTCTCTTAGCACCACAAGGGAGGAACGGTCTGTTCACTTGCACCTATGCCCCATCCCCAATGCAGTGCGAAGCATACAGCTGGCCCTATACATTTACTGAGTGAGTCTATCGACAAATGAACAGGGGAAAGACTGCGATGACACTGATGCCCCCCCGCTTAGAGATAAATTCTAGAGGCCTTTACAGGCCAGACAACCTTGGATCAATCTTCTCTCAACCCCTTGAAATGCTCCAGTAGCAGTACCTTCTCTTCCCGCCAGGTTGGAGATATAGTCCAGGCCGTCTGCAATGTGGACCTTCATTCGGTCACTCTGGCAGAAGCCAAACCACTGAGTGGCCACTTCCAACATGGAGGGGTCGATCTCCACGGCATCGATGCAGGACTTTGGGAAATGATCGTGGACGAAGAGGGGGAGGCTGCCCCCACCCAGGCCTACCACCAACAAGGCCAGCGGAGTCTCTGTAAGAAAAGAATACAGCATCGCTCTGCCATCTGCTCACTGGAAAGTTTTGTTCCAGCCTCAGGGAGGGCAGAAGAGGGAGTCAGATCACTGGCTCTGCTCGGGGGATACAAATTTAGAGATCTGGCCTCCCTCTCTCATTCCAGAAATTTAAGAGTCAATTTGACAGCTGAAAACTCAACCCTGGATTCATGATGACTAGATCCAGAGGATGAGCCAGTGTGTTATTGTTATGGACCCTTAAAGATCCCAAAGCACTCAGCTGACATGGTATCAGAGTCTTCACCATAAGAGTTACTGGACTCCCTCTAGGAAATGGAGGAACAATGGCCAAGCATTTGCTCACGATTACAAGGCCGTAGAGGTGCAATGCCCCTGCCCAGCTCTCAACTCAAAAGGTCACGCTGCCCTCTTAGACAGCCCACCCAAGCAAGGGCAACCATCCAAGTTCCATATGTCATAGGAAAACAAAGGCCCAAATCCCACCTCTAAGCACAGAGAAACCACAGCAACCACAGAGGGATCAAAGGAAGACCAGAAACAAAAGAATCGCCAAAGGAAGACAGATCTTGAGGATTAAATCTAAGAACTGAGATTCTAGAGACATACATCAACATCAAGATGGGCCGAAGTACAGGGTGTTTCAGGAAGGCACATCCAGGGACTCTGGGTGAAGACAGTTACAACCACAGACAGAAACACGAACATTTTTGCTAATATGGTCAGATCCAAACCTGCTATTAGCCATAAGGCTATGACTGCACTAACTATATCACGGATTTTTTTGTTAAGCAGAAGTTCAAGACAGAACTGCATCTGATGCTCAAACAATGTATTATGGAAAAGCCAGAAATTCTCCTCCAGTGCAAAGGCCTTGGAGACATGGTTTTTAAATGTACCCTCTAGTTACACAGGTATATACATATGAAAAACGTTAGCGAGCTGAACTTAAAATCTATGTACTTTACATATCTCATTGGATAGACTATACACCTTAATTTTAAAAAGAAATAGAAGAAACCAGACTCAGATGCCAACACATTTTAAGACAATTTCAAGATTACTAACTGAGTCTGAGGCAAAAGTTACTTAGAATGCTCATTAACTTAGATGACAGCAGAAATGAAAAAACATATGAATTTATCTGCATTTGTTAGGGTACAATCACCATTCTTCACTACAAGACAGCTGACATGGATCGTTTACTGCTGTAATTTTACATGCTTCCAACTGTGGAAGGCGGTGGTGTCTCTCTTACCTAGGAGTAGCTCTGGGTTTCTCAGCAGGGCAAGGCCGGCAATCATGGCTTTGTGGTGTTCACAGCACAGGTAACTCTTATCAATGGACTGCCCTGGGACTGCAGGGAGGTCCTCAGGAGTATCAGGAGGCCGCTGTTTCTTCCTGTCCTTTTTCCGTTTCTTCTGAGCTACGTGAGAGATGCAGATTAATAAAGTCCTATGCTTAGTACAGCGATCCTCAGAAAGCAAGGGTTACCAGCAGCAGTGTGCTGCAGCTGGCTTGAACAGGCTCAAAACAGCCAACTGTTAAATATACAGAAATTCTGCAAACTGGTTGACATCATGTTGATAGCTTATATCACAAAAATTGGCAAAAGTTACAAACCAGGATCCCCATCCCCAAAGAGATGGCTGTTCAGCACTTAACATACATATTGGGTACAAGTAAGCTGGAAAAGGGAAGTGGCAAAAGTACACTCAAAAGTCTGGGAAAATTCATCTGAGAAGCCCTAGTACCTCCCCTCTGAGAAATGCAAAGCCACTAACAGGAGAACAGTTTACTCGCAAACTCTTTCAGAGAAGGAGGTAAAGTTACCCGCTCTGTGCCAATTACTGTGCCAGGACTTTTACTCTTTTAGCTCATCTAACAGCCTTATTTTAATAATTTCAATTCTTGGCCCATGAAAACGCTGAGCAGCTGAAGTGTTAAGTAAACAGGCACAGAGTCGGCAGGTGGTGCAGACGGGATTCGAACTTGCGACCACCTGTCCCCAACACCTATCATCTTTCTACTATGCCACACAGGCGGTACTACCTACCATAGCGCTGAAAGGAACACAGATGTTCATGGAAGGAGAAGAAGCCTATAGAAGGCCCCTCTATTTTCCCTCTACCTACTCCCTGAACTGCTCCAGGATATCGTACCAGACAGATGTTTGAGTCTTCGAGGGATCGGCTGCATTCCACAGCAGCCTCGGTTACCGATGCGTAGGGGCCAGAGTGCTTTCCAGAGATGTTAAATCACTGTTTAATATGCTCGCCAATACTTCCATGAGAACATTCCTCCCACGGAAAACAAAGTGCTACCAAAAAGGCAAGGAACTTGACAATGGTGAAAAAAATCTAAAACCCGAACTGAAGGAGGCAAATCATTCTTTTAAGCAATTTTACTGACGTTTTAGTGAGATGAAACTGAACAGATCTGCAGACAAAGTGACTGAACAATAGGGCAGGAACCCAACAATCATAGGTGCACTTGGCCAGGGGAAATGCCTAAAGAAAAAACCATTCTGCTGAGAGTAACTTGATCCTAGGCTCAGGGCAAATCCATGACCTCAAGAGTCTGAATTCTCTTTTTCCACCCTCCTCCGAGAGGCCTTGCTGTGAGGACAGCGTGGCCAGGCAAAGGGAGCAAGTGGGACTCAGGAGAGCTAATTTCAGCTTCCATCCCTGAATCCCTGTGCCTCACAGGGAATCTGCACTGGAGAACGGGAGGAGAGGAGCACTCGCTTTTTAACTTCATACATCTATACTTTTGAACTGATTACGATGAGCAAGTATTGCTATTATAATACAAACATACACACTCAGTGAAAAACGCAGGTAAAGCAAACTATTGATTCCCCCATCAGTGGGAGTTTCTGAGCAGCACTGGAAAACCACTTACAGGGATCCTAGAGATGATTCGTATGTACACTGTCAACACTGCAGCTGCAAGCCAGCCACCTGTGGCCATTAAACGTAAATGTAAATTAATTAGAATTAAAGAAAATTAAAAATTCAGTTCCTTGGTCATACCAGCCACATTCCGAGCGCTCAGCATCACATATGGCTAGTGGCAAACACAGTGTAAGCTCAGATATTAAACATTTCCTCGTCACAGACAGTTCTACTGAACAGCACGGGCCTAGATGGCTCTAAGGCACCCAGCAACTCTAAACCCTCTGAGACGGGGGACGGTGGCTCACACTGCGGAAGAAGGCAGGGGCTCACTCCACTGAAATAATATACAGTAATACACAATACACAAACAATGGAGCAACTGCAAAACAGATGTATTTAAACTAAGGGCATAAAAGTGGTTATCACATTTATTTGGTTCCACCACCGTACTCCTCATCATTGCAGAGCAGGCTTTGCCTAAGAACAGAACAACAGCTCTCCTCTGCTTATCGCCACTCACACCCTAAGAGCCCAGATGGCAGAAGGAAAACCCCCAGAGCCCTGGGCTCTGTCCTTTTCAAAGATGTTAAATCACTTTTTAACACGCTCGCCTGCTCGCTCACCGACACTTCCATGAGGGAGAACACTCCTCCCGTGAGAACAAAGTGCTGTCAGGGAGGCAAGACACTGGCACTGGTTGCAGGGCACAGGTACCCAGGTCTGTGCTGTGTCTCGGCCAAGCTCCCAGGCCTTTCTGGGAGCCCCAAATTCAGAGTCTGAGCCATGGCCACTTGGGGCCCACCTCTGTGCCTGTGACGCCTCACCTGTGTGAGACACATCCTTCAGCAGCCTGGCTTCGGACTGCACCACATTCCTGTTGCTGAGGAAGATCAGCCGCCGGAAGAATCGCTTGTCGTCACCTTGTACGTCCTCGATGACGTAGTCGCCACTCATGGGGCTGCAGTCTTGGTGCTGAACGGTCCGGACCCCGATGTCCCCACCCACAGACAGAAAGGGCACCTGAAGGTACATCCAGAGATGTGGTCAAAACACCAGCTCAATTAAGAAACATGAGAAATTATAACCCCTTCCCTTTGTGTGTGTGTGAGAAATCCCCATATCAAGGTTCTGGACAACTCCAAAGATTTGCCATTCTATTAAAGCACTTTTCTGGGGCCTTTGAACAGATCTCAAAAGGTTTAATTCACCTTTTAAAAATCAACTGAACACATAAAGATCTCCAAAACCACTAGTGATATGCAGTTGGTTCTGCCCAAGAAAAATGTAAGTTTCTCATCGGTAGCTTCTAGAAGAACTCTCACTAGTCCAGGATAACAAAAGCTAGAGGGAAATCTCAGGAAGGGGCTATAATTATGAGAAGGAATCCAGACAAGGATAGAGATGACAAAACTATGGAGGAAACAAACACTCCAAATTCAGAGAAATTTCTCCCTTCCCTTAGTCATTCTTGCCTCTTTTCCCATTTTTCTAAACCTTGGGGGAAAAACACATTTTCCCCCTAAACTTTTCTACTCCCGCCGCCATCTTTACATTTATTTCTTTTTGAAGATCTGTAAGAGTATTTAATAATCCCCAGTATCTCCTGACCTTGCAGACATAGGCAATGCTGAGAGAAAGTCACAAATGAAGCTCCCCAGAGGATCTGGGCCTCCCTGAAATAAGTTTCTCTGATGGACACCAACCCCAAGGTCTGCCAGGAAGAATGAAACACACATTCATCTGTAAACACAAGTCAGCCTAGCACATAGAACCACAGGCCAGGAACCTGGAAGCCAGGGTTCTTTTTTTCAGATCTGTTACTATATAGCACCAAGCCTCCGGGTACCCTGACTTTTCCACCTATCAAGAAGGATAAACTCCTTACCATAAAGCTCTTGCAGTAAAGTCACCAGGATGGTGCAAGACAGATGGTGTTAACTAATAATACCATATCACCATTTTGCCAAAAACCTTCAGTTTCCTTAACAGTAAAACACCAGAGCAGCAATGCTAATATCCTGAAAATTATGCTCAGCTGTTTTGGCCCTTTCCCATTTATACCCTCAGATAACGATAATTCTAAGAAACAAAATGGCCAAAGAAGTCCAGTCCAAAAGTGGGGAAGGAGAAACCCACTGTTGAAACAATCTGTGATATGAAGAGCTGGAGCCTGCCAGATGTAGATTTTCCTTCACGCCCTCTCCATGGAGTCCAGGAGTTCCCCCAGACATAGATGCCACCGTGCCTGCCTTTCTCTCACCGCCTGGGGCAAGGGAAGGTGTTTTTCTGTCCATTTAACTCTTACTTGCTAACACCCCTCCAGATCAAACTAGGATCACAGACTCTAGTCCTAGCTCCTTCCAAGGATCCCTCTGCCTTCCTGGCTGCTAACAGGACTGCAGAGACCCGTGAAAGCTACTGCCGAAGCTCTGTTACCTGCTGCTGGGCAGGCATGCCAGCCGGGGCCAGCTCCATGACTCTAGCTGACAGCTCGGCTTGGATGGTGTCCATGCCTTCGTACTGTTGACCTCGGTGAAGGGCCACTGTGATCAGCCTCCTGAAGCCTGCGCTGGCTGCCAGCTGTTTCCGGCCCTCCTCCATGCCAAAAAGCCATTCAGTCTCCCGGCCCTGGGGAACTGGAAACAGGGGCTTGGTTACAGGGAGTCCAGGGAAGAGTGTTCAAGCCCACAACCAGTACGATGGCCCACATGGAAGAGAAACAGTCCATGTCCGAGACCAGCATCCACCCCAACTGTGACCCTTTAGTGCACAGTTCCCTAGTGCACATCACCCAGAGCAAAGCAGCCCATCGGACAGGAGGCAGGACCGAGGGGAGATGAAAGGTGTGGGCATGTCTGTAGGGGAGGGAGGCAGGCACCTATAAGAAAAATAGCAGTAATAACAACGCTTAATGCCAGGCGTGACTCCAAGCAATTGACAAATATAAACCAATGGAACCCTCACAATAACCCAAGGTGCATTTTTACAAATGAGGAAATTGAGGCACAGAAGTTCACACAGCTACTAAATGGTGAAGCTGGGACTCAAACCCAGGCAGTCTAGTCACAGACTCCATGCTTGTATCCACTGCACTATTCATTCCCACAGGTGGACAGTTAGGATTATCAAATACTCAGAAAAACGCTCAGTCATTAGGAAACAAATTACAGTAATACCATGACCATAAACACTTCACAAATGTCTAGAATTTTCTACTTTCGAAAGCATTTCTTGATACTATCTCTTTTGATTCTTATTAAGGTAAATTTGATATCATTTAAAGCACTTATCACGTGCCAGGCACCATTTCTAAGAGCTTTTGCACTTCTCACAACTACATAAGAGAGTTACGATCCCACTTCATAGATGAGAAAACCAAGGCACAGAAAGAAAAGTAACTGTTCAATATCACACCATCAGGAAGTGACTGAGCCAGGGCTGGAACCCGGTCTGGTTCCGGAGCTCACTATTTTAGTCGCTACTCTGTACTGGCTCTCTAACTTCTGCAGAGAAGCACAGCAACTTCCTCAGGTCCTGCAGCTCCCAGGCTAGAGCTGGGACCGGAATCCATGTCTTAGACTAGCTAGTCCAGCACTGCTTCCGTTATTCCATGCTACAAAGTAACTAACATCTCTGTGTAACGTGTGACCTGCCTAAATTTCTCTCTACTTCCTTTCCTCCCTACCGACCGATGGACTGACCCCATTCTCACACGTCATCAAGGCTTTGCAATGGAAGATGAAAATGAAGAAAGCCTCAAGGCTAAGCAGGTTGCTGGAGAGCCAGTACTCCCCCTTCATTATGCCTTGACTAGTCTAATACTCCGGAAGTACACTCCCTGCAAGATGAAACCGGTCAAGACACACCCATCCACCAAAGCCCAAGCCCAAGCCCCAGCCCCTCCCAGCAAGAGAGGGAGCAATCCCAACTCACTGATGAAAATGGCAAAATGATTGTCCCGCGATGGTTTCACAGTGGGGCTGTCCACCACGTGGAGGGTGTAGCGTGGCTCCCCCGTGTCCCCATCGCACAAGTCCAGGGACACACTCCCCAGCCCGGCCTTGCGGCGCAGCTGGCTGCACAGCCAGGCATACTGCTGCCGCTCACGCACCGCCTCGGCCAGCCGCTCAGCACTCTCCAGCCGCACAGGCTTGCCCTGCTCCTGAGTACACAGCTCAAAGATCTGAAGGGCAGAGCCAGGAACTGGCCTGAACTTGGTCATGATGAAGGCAAAGACAGGCAGGGAGAACTGAGGCTCTGCTTCCAACACCTGGTCCTGGCTGTTGGCCACTTGGTGCACCCTCACCATCCACCCCTCCCGAGAGAAGTGACCCACTGCTTTCTTCAGGATGTGAGCCTGAGCCAGGGAGACGCAGAGGTAGCGACCGCCCACCTGCAGGACACGGCCAACCTCAGCCAGCATCCTGTCCACCTGCTGCAGGGTCTTCTCCTCCTCATCTGTCAGGACAGCGTCCAGGGTGCCCTTGTCCAACACCACCTGGAAGGAGGCATCAGGAAACTCCATCTGCGTCATGTCCATTTTCAGGAAGCTCATCTGGGGCCGTCGGCTGGCGTTGCGCTCCCTCATTTGCTTGATGACGACCTCGCTGATGTCAATGTTCACTATGTCCCGATAGCCCACGTCGTACAGCTGCTCGCTCAGCTCTGAGTTGCCGCACCCAATCACCAGCACCTGGGGGAGAAAACCACGAGCAAGATGGAGGCGATCAGGACAAGGAATGTGCTCCAGACACTTCAAGGAATCAAGTCTTGCCTTGGCTGTTACATGTTTCCAGAAGGTAGAGATGCTATTGTCAGGAAGGGAGCAATGTCACAGAGTTGACTCTGGACTCCATCTTGAACACCAACCACAAGGGTCTCACTAGCGATAACCACATTCCGCTACAATACAGGTTATCTGAGAATGGACTTTGTGTTGCACAAATTATTCATTGTTGGTCTTTCCTCTGAAACACGTATTTATCACACAAGAATTAATACTAAGTTACAGAATCCAAACACAGAGTTACTGTTGAATTCCTAGGCCAGGAATAACCCTTTTTCTCAATCCCCTCATGCTTTTGGCTCCATCAGACAATAAACTACATTTTATGAGGATTCAAATCTCACTCCCATCACAGATTCCATTGCATGATATTTAGCTATTTTCTAAAGCCAAACTTAAAGTATAGATTGTTGCCTTTCTCTGGGGAACAAACTCCCATTCACCCTTCAAAATTCTGCTCCTACGTCACCATCTCTGGAAAAGTATGGTACAAAGAGAAGTACGTCAGTTTTGGAGCCAGACTGGCCTGAGTTTAAATCCCCCATGTGATCCCAGGCAAAAAAACTGGCTCCCAGAGCCTCAGTTTCTTCATCTGTAAAATGCACGCGTGACCACTCGGCTCAGTTTATG
Source organism: Avahi laniger (assembly GCA_963575035.1). NCBI lineage: Eukaryota > Metazoa > Chordata > Mammalia > Primates > Indriidae > Avahi > Avahi laniger. The sequence goes on from CAUYSK010076805.1 coordinate 54,014, forward strand.
ATGACAATTTGAATGAAGACTGCACAGCCACATACAAGTATCCAGCATAAGGCCTGGCCCATAAAGCTTCCTCCATAAATGTTAGTTTTCTTTCCTTCCTCCTTCCCTACCTCCAGTACAATCCCATCTCTACCAAACCTCCTATTATTTTACTTAAACGTTTCACTTTTGGAATGTGTGCAGGGTTTATGTCTTAATGCTCTTGTAGCTGTAGGGCTGAGCACCCAGCAACTACTTGATAAACAAATTCATCCTCGATGAAGCCACACGTGCAGCCTGTCCCGACAGGAGTGCACAGTGCCAGAAGAGCACACTGTCAGGAGGTGACATCTAGATTGGACTACTAAAGGAATCGCTCTTTCAAGTAGGGTTATTAATTCAAGGATGACCTGGGTCGGGAGGTGTGTTGTTGGAGAACCTATAAGAGAATATTCTAAAGTTGTCGTTTAGTTGGAATGATGCATGGAATCCTGAAAACATGCGTCCAACTTAGGGGCCCCCACGCCTGTCACAGTCCAAGGGCAAGACTACTGTTATCAGTTCCCGCCTTCCCGAGCACACAGGGCTGCAGGGCCGCCCTCCTTACCTTTTCCCTGGGCTTGATGTATTTGTGTAGCAGCCCGCACAGTTCCAGGTAGGTTCCATACCACTCGAAAGCTTTCTTTCCTCGCTGCTGGAAGAACTT
>CAUYSK010076808.1:0-67272 GCA_963575035.1 Avahi laniger
CATCCACCACATTCACCAGACCTTGCACCAACTGAATACCATTTCTTCTAGGCTTTGGACCACTTCTTGCAAGGAAAACTGTTCCATTCTCAACAGGCTGTGGAAAACATCTTTCTGGATTTCATCGTCACTGGCTCTCCAGGCTTCTTTGCTGCTGGCATAAGCAAGCTACTGTTAAAATGGCAAAACTGTGTCAATAGTTTAGACTCATACTGTACTGCTTCTTATTAATTGTTAGTGCTTCTTATTTGAGATATAATAAACTAAACTTTTGATTTGAAATCATTCATTTTTAATGACCTAATAATTTGACAGAGAAGTTATAATTAGATGGGCCCAACAAGAGAGCCTCCAAGAATTCACAAAAGTGTCCATGAGATAAAGAGAAAACTTTAAATATCTGCCTAATCCACAAAACATAAAGATAACTTACAAGCAAGTAATTTTACTTACAGTAAAGTAAAGAATTTTCTGACCCCACCCGTTGCCATACCTTGCACCTTCTGATGCTCCAGCTCCAGAGGTTTCAGTAACAAGAATTAGAAAGTGGAGAAAAAGGTGAGTGAGAAAGAAAACAGAATCTTACCTGTCTACCTTTCTGGATGCAAGTTTACGTCTAAAGGTAGCTCTGACTACAAGATGACACTGTTGGAGAGGAAGTCTTACCTTAAAATGAAAATTTAAATGGTGATTATTAACATTTTGAGCATTCTAGTATCTAGTAATAGATTGAGACTACATTTTGTAATTTAACTACTTAAAAGGGCCTTCTGACTTTTGTAATCTGAGAGTGTCCAAAGAAGCAATGATATTGCTGGTTTTTATCTAGTTGTGAAAGAATATGATTTTCTCTAATTTTTAAAGAGGACATTGAAGAAAAGCATTTGAATATATCCCATTAGTTCTCATTATAAATGCACTGGTTATAAATGTTGTTTAGGTCTAGTCCAAGTATTTGCTAGCATTACATATGGTTCTTTATGGGTTTACTTTCACAAATCCCAAGTCATTTAAAAAATAATGTTCTCAGGTTAAAGTGTGATACTTTTTTTACATATTTCATTAATTGCTTTAAATTATTCAATATTTTATTTTGCTTCATATTTGAGATTCTACCTTAATGTGCAAGTTTTTAAATATGTTTTTCCAGGAATTTAAATTATATTTATTGCATTATTTGCCTACATCATATCTTCCAACTGTTCATGCATTCCATTACAAAGAATTCTGCTTTGCTTCCCAGATAAACTTAATCTAGGAATCCTTTTTTTTCTTCTCTAATCTGCACTGGTTTCTCTTTAAGTCTGGCTATACTGATGCTTAAGGATTTCCTCTTACTGCTTTTCAAGTTGAGATCCACTGTTTTTGGATTACATATGTTTCCCTTTCTTAGTTTACTACTTTATTTATTGGAATATATTATCAAGTAACTGTTTTGGAAGATACAAATGGGAATAAACACTCTGATTACTTGCAGGTCTGAAAATATTTTATGTTACTTCACTCGTTCGATGGGGAGAGAATGCTTGGGTTTACCAGTCCAGATGTCAGATTATGGCGCTTTAACACACGGCCCACAAATCTCAGTGATTTAACATAAAAATTATTTTTTACTTAAGATGCATGTCTAGTACAGATTGGAAAAGGAGCTCTGCTTATTATAGTCCAATCCAGTGGACTCTCCATCTCAACAAATGCTTCTGCAACTACCAAGGCAGAGAACAGAAAGTATTGTCTATTGACTATGAAAAATTTCATGTGAAAGAGACACACATTGTTTCCATTTATACTTTATCGGCCAAGCAAGTCACATGATCATAATTTATCAGGGTAGATAAAAGGAAGCATGACACATCATGTACCTGCCACCTAGAAGTGATATATGTATATGACTATCACTCATGTTTAATTGGCCATAACAAGTACCAACACCACATTTAGTGTTAATGAGGACAAGAAAGTGTAATTCTATCACATGGCTAGAAGGAGAGGAAAATTGGGTAATTTGTGAATAGTAATCCTACCATACATTGATTAAAATAATAATTTTCCCTTTGATTTTTAAGGCATCATTCCTTTGTGTCCCAGTATCCAGTAAACTTCGAATGCTATTCTTTTTCATTTGGCCTGTGTATTCCAACAGAGTAAGACTTTAGATTTTTTTTTTTAAATCTACAGTGTTACAAAATTTGTGATGATGTGATTCAGTGTGCATCTTTTAAAATTTATTTTCCTTGGACTTTTAAGATTGAAAGCTTGCATCTTCAATTCAGAATGAATTCTTGAATTATTTATTTGATAATTCTGCCTCCTAATTTATTTGTTCTTTCATTCTAGAACTCCCTTCTAGTTTATGTAAAAGGAAAATGGAGCTTTGAAAATCTTGTATGTGAGATCAGAAAAACCCAATATAATAGAAATTCCCATTAACTTAGGTGAATAGTGAAGAAGAAAAGAGATATATCTCATAGGAAGAAAAGTACCCTAAAGAAGAAGTGAATAAGTCAGCAGGCAATATACTGTCCAGCATTCTTAGCAAATTCTATGACTCTTCCTTCTTAACACCGTTCTCATCAGAATATTTTAATCCTAATTTTATGTCATGGGTATGAAGACTGGAAAATTATTTTTAAAAAATAGGAAAGAGAAGTTATTACTAAAATGGAAATTATTGTCATAAAATAAGAATTATATATGTCAAATTTTAAATACTCCTAGGTATATACCCAACAGAATTAAAAACATGTTCACACAAAAACTTGGGCACAAATATTTGTAGCAACATTATTCATAATAGTCGAAAGGTGAAAACAACCTTAATTTTCATCAACTGATAATGGGGTAAACGAAACGTGGTATTCCATACAATGGAATATTATCTGAACACAAACAGGGATGATGCAGTAATCCATGCTACCACATGGATGAACCTTTAAAATACTATGCTAAGTGAAAGAAGTCAGTCACAACGATGATGGATTATATGACTCCACTTATATGAAATGTCTGGAATAGGTAAATCTATAAAGACAGAAGGAAGATTAGTGGTGGCCAAACCTCGATAAGAAGATAAGATTGAAGGTAAAAGCCAAAGTTGTGTAAGGATTTGTTTCAGAGTCAAAATAATAAAAAATGAATTGTGGTGATGGTTGTATAATTCTGTGAATATACTAAAAACCACTGAATTCTATACTTTAAGTGGGTGAATTGTATGCTATGTGAATTATATCTCAATAAAGCAATTACCAGAAAAACTGAAGTTGTTATTTATAAATATAAAATTCAAGAATTATACTTATTTATTACCTATAACTCATGTCAATTAAGCACATTTCAACTGCCAGCAAAACCGAGTAATAGTGTCACTGGATTAAAGCAAAAGGACAATTATTACGTGCTTAATGAGAAGTCCAGAGGTGGAGGGCCCCAAGATTGTGTGGCAGTTCAACCACAGCAATAAGACATACAGTTTCTAACAGCCTTCCCTGTCACCATCCCAGGATGCTTATTTTTCTGGTGGATGTGGACCACTTATTGTAATTCTATTATTTACACTAGTGGTAGCAATTCGGTCACTTAAAAGAAAAGGGCTAATATGTTTTCCAGAAGTTAAAATTATAAACTTATGCCTGGAATTTTTCACCTTAAAGAGACAAATGGGCCGGTTTTGCTGGACCATATATTGTTCCAGATCAACGGAAGTTCAGCCACGTACAGTGTTCTATCAGTACTTGGATCTGAGGTATACGTGGGAAACAGAAATCTCACCTTCACCCTCCTTTACCATGGGCCAGTTGCATGGTCTTCTTCAGTACCAGTAAGGGGGTGTCACTTATCCCCTTGGGATTCAACAGTTTGGATAAATGCTAACTCAAAGGTGTCAGATTCTATTCTCAACATCAGATGCCTTGAAGAAAGTCCAATTTCATTGTGTTCCAAGAATCAACGCCAAGAACAGAAGCCAAGTACAGTTGGATTAACATGAAGGAAATTCTATTCTTAGGGCAACTTAGCAGCAGTCAAGGTCCAGGGAGCCTAGAATGGAATAATGTGCCAGAGATATGGTGGCAAAAATTACAGAATACATTTGCCAAGAAGCAAAAGAGACTGTGTTTGATTTTTGTAAGGAATCGTTATCCCCTCTTTTGCTTCTATTTGTTTAAAAACCAAATAGAGGCAATAGTTCTTTGCTCTTAATTTTAGAGCTAAAATAAGATAGATAAGCCCATAAGACAAAACCAGATTAATAACCACCACAGTGGGGAGGGATAATCACCAGGTTAAGCAAGTGCATTCTTTGCATTTAAGGGCAACAGTTTGTTCCGTTAATATATTTATGTCTATCCTATCCCAAAAGACGTTACTCTATTTGACGTACACCCTATTATCGAGTACATGTATAGACCTCTTGAGTGGTACCTCCAGAGACTAGTTTACTAAAAATTCACTTGAGATCTTGGCACCTTTTTAGATATCTGAAACCTATTCCAGGATAGACAGTCATCCAATGAATACTAAACAAGATTATTTTTAAAAAAGACTCTGTTTTTGTTTTGTTTTGTTTTGTTTGTTTGTTTGCCTGCCTCTGATGTGAGCTGGCTCTATAAAGTTTGGCAAGTGCATAAGCTCTCTAGATTTTTCCAGCTGTAATGTGGTGGCTGTGGACCTGATGGCTCTAGAATCTTTCCACTTTCAATAACAAAGGATGTGCTCAGGCTTCCCTTGGGTTTACATCCCGCCCGATGACACAGAAGTGCAGCACACCGTACTGTCCTGTTCAGCCTGGCATAAACGTTGGGGGAAGGAAGGAGGTAAATAGTTTGTACTCCACTCTTTTCCTCTTACTTTAAATGTGTTGTCATTTTAAGGCTAATTCCAAGCTTTTATAAATTTTGCATGAATGTTCCGAGAATTTCCCAGCAAACCTTTGGTTTCACTGTTGGATTTGTAAGTCTAAAATCCAGCTCCTTTCGCCTCTTTCACTTCTTTTTCTCTTTCTTATCCAGAACAGTTTAGATCATGATATACTGTCATATGCTATTTGCTTATTCTTCACTGTGACATGCCTTTTACATACATTAAACTGCGTACAAGAGATTTGTGAATGTAGGTTCCTCAACCACACAATTACTCTATCATGCACCAAATAAACACTTTCCTAAAAGCATTACCAAACTAGAATCTATCTGGAGGAGCAAAGCCAGATTGTTTTCTGATTTTCGAGTACAGCGACTTTTCTCCAGGGCTGAGACTGGGAAGGCCCAACATCTGAGCTCATGCATCAGGAGAAATCTCAGAAGGTGTGTAACTAAAATCACTGAGGCCAAGGTTGGGGCTGAAGATGAGGGGGATTCAAGCCACATCACCTTGTCATCTGCAGCCTGGAATCACTTTGTGGGTTTTCTTCATTTCTCTTTCACTTTGTGGGCACATTTCTGCAGTAATAGCTCGAGGAACTCAACAGTTGTATTTTGTATACACTTATGATTGATCCTTGTAGAACAAATAAAAGAAGTGCAACTTACCCTATGTTTTCTGCTGTAGCAGCTTACTGTGGTAAGGATAAGTTCTTGGGATACCAGCATGGAGAAAGGAAGCAGGCGCTTCACTTTTACTGATTGCTTATTTTGTGTAAGACACTGCAGAGAAAGCACAAAGATATAAGATGTGCTCGTAAAGAGCTCATAACCTAATAGGGAATAATCGGCTCACCATAAAAAAAATACAAAGTACCTGTCATAGGCAGAATAATCAACAGGTTCTATGAATATGTTGTATTACATGGCAAGGAAAAATTGAGATTGCAGATGGACTTGAGGTTACTAAGTGGGCACCTTAAAACAGGGAGACTATTTTGAAGTATCCTGCTGGGCCCAATATAAGACAGAGGCTCCTTAAAAATTAAAGAAGGAGGCAAACGAGGAGTCAGACTTATGCAAAGTGAAAAGGATTTGACCTGTTGTGGCTGCTTTAAAGATGGAGGAACAAGCCATGCTCCAAGGAATGTGGTGGCCTGTGGATGCCGGAAAAGATGGAGAAATAAGTTCTCCCCTAGGGCCTCCAGGAAGAGTGCAGTCCTGCCAACAGCTTGATTTTAGCCCACTGAGACCCATGCCAGACTTCTGACCTACAGAGCTGGAAGATAATACATGTGTATTGTTTCAGGTCACTAAATTTGTGGTAATTGGTAACAGCAGCAATGGAAAACAAAGATAGCACCATATGAGTAATGCCCAAAGAGAAGCTGAAACCAGTTAAACGGGGGAGAGACAATGTATACAAGGGCTTTTCTGAACTTGAAAGCACCACTGAAATATGCATTCGTTCTTTATTGTATAAAGATAAAAACAATAAAAGGTGATAATAATAGTACTTACTGCATAAAGTCCTAATGAGGATTAAATGATTTTTATACACAAAACATTTTAAACAAAGTCCGACACATAGAAAATACTCTATGAATCTTAGGTGTGATTATTACTTCAGTAGTATAGTGTAGTCTATTACATTATACTGTTTGATTTAGTTTAGGGTATTTTAGAACATCTCAGTTCAGTTCAGTATATTGATGAGAGTGTAGCATCCTGGACTGTTTACTTAAGATCAAATCCTGGTTCAATCACTTTCTAGCCATGGGGACTTACTAGTTTTGGGCTCTCAAATACTCTAAGAATGATTTCCCCTTCTTTTGAATGTAAGATAAATATATGGATATTTAAATCACATACACACACATACACACGAACACAAGTATATATATTAATCAGCATCCAGTGAGGAAAGCAGAAGCAGTCTATATATTACTGAACTGTAATTACACAGGTACTAGAACACTGAGAAGCCAAATAAGAAATGTTGAGACACCCTGGAGATTAGTAATAACAGGAAGCCACCAATGTCCCCAGGGCTGGAAAGGGAACAGGAGGAGGTGGAATTCCCAAACCCCCCATTCTGAGGCATTCCACAGTGGGGGGGACCATTCCATGGAGGGCCTGCTGTGTGGAACAGACTATGCATCCAGCAAAGGCAGGAGTTTGAAAGGAAATCGCTGTTGCCTAAGAGGAAGAGGAGAGTTGTCTTGGCCTCAACTTTTCTCTTCTCCACTGATCTCACAACAGTGCCTCCTACTGGTTGAACCCAGATGGAAACAGCTGAAGTGTCTGGGAAATGCGGCCCCTCCTGTACAACAGAGTGAAGCAGGAGGAGAGGAAGGAATGAATTGAAAGCAAATAAAAAAAGGGCTGCACGTAGGAATAAAAACAGTCCCCACATATTGCCTCTTTGTGAGGTTTAAACAATCCAAATCGTGTGATGCACATATATGGCACTTTATGCCTGGGATATAACATGTTCAATTAATAATCACTATTTTTATTATTGCTGTAACTTTAATTACATAATTAAAGTGATAAAAGTGATGCTTGAATCTTCTCACACAATCTAGGATTGTAAATTATTGTAAATGCTGTCAAATCTGTCATTGTTTTCCCTGGAGGGACATTATCGATGTGCTGAGCTTTGTAAGGTAACAAAACATTGTTGAAGTACGCTACAGAGAGAACTTGTTGAACAGGACACAAAGCTTGCGTAAGGTGACAAGTGCAAACAAATCTTCCCCTCACTCAGCTATATCGTCTTGCTCTGAACACATGTTGGTGAACTGTACAAATAAGTTTTAAATTATCTTCTGAGAAAATTGAATACTAGTGCTTTGGCTGTCTCCTGAGTTTATTTAAGAAACTTATCTACTATATTGTCAGCATGGAAAATTTTTCTTGCCAAGTAAAATATACATGGAAATCATTGGTAAAGTGTTTCATTTTTATCTTGTTACACATACATGTTTAGCGTTTGCATTTAAATCAAAAACCCTCCTACTTGGTGTCCTTTAATTTCATCTCACTTTTCATCCTTTTAAAATCATCCTCATCATGTCTGAAAGTCTGGCTTATTTTCTGTCATGGAAAATTCTTGTGTGTGTATACTGACTACTATCATGTCTATCTTTCTGTATTTTTGCTGAACTCCAGACCCATATTTAGTTACTCACTGGGCATTGCCAACAGTTAATCATGCCTAAAAGGTAATACATTATTGTTAAGCTCAAATCTTCTACCCTAGCTCCTATAATTTGTATTTTGGTGAATCAAATCATCTTTCCCCTCCCAAAATCAGAAATAAAGAGTCATAATAATGTCCCTGCTCACATCCTCTTGCTTCCTTCTCCGGATCCCACCCAAGCAGTCAGTAAATTGTGAGTCTTCCTTGTTCAAAGGTCTCCAATCTACTTTCCCTTCCCAAATCTGCAACCACTGTCTGATTCAGTCTCATGCCACCCCTTGCCTGACTGCTCAAGACATCAATCTGATTTCCTTGCTTTCAATTTAGCCTTTTTCCTATCTAGTCTCCACTACATAATTGGAATATTTTCACAAACATAAATCTGAGCATGACTTTTCCAAATGTAAGAGCATTTCTTTATTCCCTATGTTTTCAAGTTAAATTCCAAATTATTGGGCTGTGCAATGCTGATGAAATCTGCCATTGATCAGCTCTCTAGCATTATACTTGACATGTACCCTTTACATCAATAATATGAAATTATCTTTAGTACTCCAAGTAGCATCCTTGCCACAAGAATGCCTTTTCTGTAACTGCCGCCTTATTTAGATATTTTTTCTCTCCCAGGAAAATTTCTATCGCTGCAATTATCACACACTGCTCTCCCTGTTTTTTACTTGTTTGTCTTACTTATTTGACTATAAGCTATTTTGGGGAAGACACTATGACTTATTACTAGATTTTGTATTACAATTGCCTTGAACTGTGGTATCCAATATGGTAGCCACTAATCGTATGCCTATTAAAAACTTGAAATGTGACTGATCCAAGTTGAAAGGTGATATAAGTATAAAATGTAGACTAGAGTTTGAAGAGTCAGTGTGAAAAATATATAAAATATCTCATTAATCATTTTTACATTGATTACATGTTAAAATAATATTTGGGATATATTGGATTAAATAAATATCATTGTTAAAATTAATTCACCTGTCCTTTTTACTTTCTTTTTATATGGCTTCTAAAAAATTTAAATTACATATGTGGTTCACATTTGGTTCACATATGTGGTTCACATGTCTAATTTCTATTAGACAGCACTGACATACAATATAACAGATAATCAAAAAGCATTCACAAGTGAAAGCATGACTTCAAAAAAACACTCTGGAAAAAATCTAGATATTTGAACAGGATCAGGGGTACAAACTAAAATAGAAAATAAGAAGAAAACTAGATCATATACCCAGTTATGTACTTGAAATTGAACTGCACAGGAAAGAGGAGCTGTTTTAAGTTTATTTGTGCTGGAGATAAATCTGAATTTTAATCCTAAATCATGAGTGTAGGAGAAGAATTTTTGAAACAGATGTATATGAGCTAATTAAACATGGAAGAATGAATGTACAAATTGGCCTGGAGCCTCTTATAGAGCCATAAAAAATTATCAGCCAAGTACATTTTTTGAAAAACAGTAAACCCACAAAGACAAATAGACTAGTATAGCAGATCATAGCAATAAAATTTTGGAAAAAGAAATCAGAGAGACAATAAATGAGCAATATGTAAATAGGAGAAAATCTCAAAGATATGATTAATATTCCAAAAGGAAAAACAAAGCATGAACTAAGAAGGGTATGCTCTGATGCATTTCAGAAAATATAAAGGAGCCCTTAGAAGTTAAAAATATGGTACTGTAAATGAAAAACTCTGTGGCAGACTTGCACTGATTTCTAGTAGAAATCCAGAAATCAGAGCAAACAGACAGAGATATAAAATAGGGGAAAAGATAAGAAAATTAGATGATGAGCTTAGGACATCCTGATAATAGGAGCCGTGGAATAAGAAAATGGAGAAGATAGAGAGTAGGAAATTAACATAGAGATATATGTCTAAAATAATTTCAGTACTAAGGAACATGAGTTTTCTAATTAAAAGGGTCTACCACATATCCTAAGCAGTAAATAAAAATAAGCCCAGACCAAAAAACGTAATTGTGGAAATGTTAGGACAGTGAGGCAAAAAGAAGTCTCCCAATGTTTCCAGAGAGAAGGTTTTGTGCAAAGGGTGAAATATCAGAAGGCCATCAAATTTCTTAATAGAACACTGGAAATTCAAAGACACTAGAGAAATGCTTTCAAATTGTTTGCAAATATAATCATTTTTATTTTTGAAATATTAAGACAAAATTTTTAAACCAAATACCTAGTATGAGTTTAGTGATACAATAATTTAAGATACAAGAACTCAAAAAATATATTTTTCATGCCCATGTACTTTTTTCAGGAAGTTATGTTCTACTAAAGCCAAGAAGAAAACCAAGAAACAGGAAACCACGGGATGTAGCACAAGAATGAGGTAAAGTAAACTCCTAGGAGACAGAAAGTGGTCCCAAGACCACAGCAAGCCTAGGTCGATCAGTCCAAGTCTGAATGAAGGCCTGAGAACCAGAAACACCGATGATGTAAGTCCCAGTCTAAGGGCAGAAGACTGACGTGTCAGTTCACACAGGCAAAGAAATCAAATTCTCCTTTTCTGTGCCTTTTTGTTTTATTTTGGCCCTTCAACGGGCCGGATGACATCCACCCACACTGGGGAGAACAACCTGCTTTACTTGGTCTACAAATTCAAATACTAACCTTATCTGGAAACATAACTCACAGACACACCCAGAAATAATGTTTAACCAAATATCTGAGCACCCCATGACCCAGGAAAGTTGACACATATTTTTAACCATTACAGATGTAAATACAAATGGAATCCATTAAAGGAGTTTAATATGCATGGCTTTGGAAGGGGCAAGAATGGGGAAAATATTGAGTCTACTTTGTCTAATAACCAGTCTTACAGAGCTCAGAGTTTTAAAAAAATGACTTAATATTCATGAATAAATATCATTAATTAACAAAGTGTGTATGCATGTAAATGCAGAAACACTGAACAGTTAGAGCATATAAACAGTTAAATAAAGACAAAATCCATAGGCAAAGTCCAGTTCATAGCACACACCAGACTGTGGATGATGAAAAGTCCCAATAAGATAATGGGAAGCCCCATTTTCAGATTTTAGGGGGAGCCATGGCTCCATTCTCAAACTTCAGCTGGTGTGGTCCATAACATCTTTTTCAGTTTTGTGTATCCATTATCAAAATTAAATGTGGCTTACATAAACTTTTACAGAGAAAATAACTTGCACAAATTTTGATATGTGGTCTATGTGAAATATGTCTATAAAATAATGACATAGACCTTAAATAAACTTGCTGCAAAGTACCTATTATCAAATAATAATAGAAAACATCACTGAATGGTTTGTAGGCATAAGACATTGTCATAAACCACTAATATGTATTTCCTCATTTAATGTTCTCATGCAATACAATGGGCTATGTGTATAATTGGTGAAGAAATTAAATTTCAAAAAGTAAAATAATCTGCCCAAGGTCCCACATGTGCTTTTAATCCCTGAACTATAACTTCTCTTGTAAATAAGTGGTGATTTTTTCATGGTAATCATTTTAAGAGGTGTTACATTTACTTCCTCGACACTGCTGCCATTGTTAAACAATAAAAAAGGATATGAATTTCAGAACTATCTTTCACATCACTCTTGAATATTCTCCACGGGCAGATATTTTGTTCTTCAGGAATGGATTTGATTTTTTCCCTAATATATAAAATTTCATTGAAACCAAGCCGGATAAATAAATTGATAATTAACTTGGAAAATGATCTTTTTTGGTCAAAAACTGCATTTATGAATAAAAAGTATGTTTTGTGTCTAATGAACTGGCCAGGAAGGCAGTTCCCAAAGAAGAGTCCCAAATGTGTGGTAAGTAGATGCTGTCACAATAAAATGTATAGGGCTTTGCATAGCAGCGTTCTGAATGACAGTATACATTTGAATGCCTCCCTCTCCCTCTCTCTTTCTCATTTATCTATCAGTTTATCTATAGATTCATCTATCTCTCTATACTTGTTAAAAGTTCCTAAAGGGAATTTAAGGAGCATGCATTTAGGATTATATATGTCACCACACTTATTATTAAGGTCTTGTATTAGAGTAATTTACTGCAAGAGGACACATGTTTTCTGGCTGGTCTCCTGGAAAGGGAGACACGAGCATGTTTGCTTTGCCTTGCATTCTCTAGCACCCAGCATTTGTGCAGTGCCACGTCATTGATCAATAAATGCTCACTGCTGTGAAGGGAGCCACTACGACAAGCACAAAAATATTTTATATTTTTGAATTAAAAATATTCTATCCTAAAATATTTGGAGATGGATTGTTGTTGTCCTTTCAGTAGTAAACAGACCAAAAAAAGGAGTGAAGTTGCATCCTGGAGGGTATTTTTCAGAAGCTGGACCTTCTGCTTGCTTAGAGTTTCCAAAGTTCTCCTTAAAGGGAAATGACTGCTAGAGTGCCACGTTCTAAAATAGAATCTTATTTTTGAAATTTCTTAGTCACTCTTGTTCTCCAGAGTTTTCTCTGGTAAACTGTAGAGCGCCTCCAGATCATATCTTTTGTTTTATGTCAGTTAATTAATTTTATTAATTACTTTAAAGAGCAAAACTTAATGAATCTGTTAGATCCTAAAATTGGCATGATTTGAATACGATAATTATTTTACTTTATTGGTTGAATGCGATCTAGCTAAAACTTTAAGCACAATAATTGAGGAAAGAAGAGATTTACCTTTAAGAAGTCAGAATTACTTCTTGGAAATTGCCTCTCTTCTGATTTTGCCATTTCATCCTGCAGCTTGGTGACAGGCTGCTGAGTCTGTTGCCTTGACACCAAAATCAGAAGGTGGCACATGCACTTTGTTCACTGTTATGGACATCCTATGACATTTAACCAAAAAAATGACTGCGCTCTGATGAAATGCTAAATCTTAACTCTCTATTTCAATAGCGATCCAGAACCCATCCACTCACTTCCTAGGTAGCCCTTACTGTCCTAGTTTTCCTTCTGTTAGAAGATATTTAAATAAGGTTCTTTTAGGTTTCTGGAAATGAGAAATGAGCTTATGTTGATACCCTTCCAGTTTTCAATTCTCAGTACAGATTTCCAAGTTATAGCTCACAGTTGGGGAGTACAGCTAAGTGCTTGCTTTGTGTTTTTATTACTCCCTTCCAGAACTATTAAAAATACATGCTTATTTCAGAAATAGTTTGGAATCTCTACTCTTAATCAGAAACTGAGTGTCGAGGAAGTAAACCTAACTGTAGAACTCATTAATAGCAAGAGAAAACGTTTTGCTAGAAAGACTAATTCTTTAATAAAGGTCTCCGGTTCTCTGATAGCTTCAGAAGTCTGAATTATAGTTTACATCATCTCATTGATGTAAACTTGCCCATCCCTCCTCCATATCAACAAGAATGTGAATGGCTTTCTGGAGAACATCACCAGGCTAGAAGAATGAAACCTTGCATCCTCAACTATTTGAGATGAAAAAGGACAAGGAAAGATATAAGACTATTTTTGATGGAGGTGAATCATCCTATGTAAGAGATAAATTGAAATATTCCACCTATTCCTCATTTCCAAGTCCCTGGTAGACACAGAATTTTTTGATTTGGCTCAAAGACAGACTGACTCAGGGAATAGGAGTAAGCTGTGCTTTGCACAATATGGTTTAAAGCCATTATTGAAAGTTGGTACAAATAAATCCCATAATCTGAGAAAGACTGAAAATTACAAGGCCTTGGACAGAGTGCTCAGGCTGAGATCTTTTTGACTGTGTACTTCTCAACTGCTTCCACTAGTACTCTTGCCTTGTCACCATCTTCTGTCACCAAAGGACCATGATCCACAAGTGACATGATAAAATTTGGACAGCAACAAAGGCTCAATGTATTATTCCTTCAGGACATTTTGTGAAGATCAAGAATAGGATTCTTTGGGATCTTAAGCTAAAAGATGAGTCAGGGAACAAAGCTGAGGATATTCTTGGTGAGGATGTTTTTTAAAAAAAATATATTTCACATGTCAAAACCACAGAGACATGCATTACATGTCTTCGCTATGCTTTCAGAGAAAAGAAAATTTCCTCGGCTTCTCTTTATTTTCTGAAGTTCCATAAAGGAGTTTTAACATGCTAGATACAGCCTGCACTTTATAGCCATTGTCTTAGGACCAAAGAATGCACAAAGGAAATAAAGCTCTTAGTCTCTTTACTTTTAAAAAGCTACATGTGAAAGTTACTTGCTTATATTTTTTTTCTTCAGGAGAGTTTAGAAGTCACCGGAGAACTGCTGTGTGGTTTAATGGACAGTGAAGGGATTTAATAATCAGGGAGATGAGGAATTGATTCCCAGCCCAACTGCTAACTGGCCTTGTAATTGCTCTCAATTTAAATGTCCTCATCTATAATAAGAAGACAATAGAATCCTCCTAACAAGGTCCTTCTGAGCATGCACCAACAGACACCCTCTGGATTTAAACTGCAACATCGGTTCTTCCCTGAATCCTAAGTTTGCAGGCCTGTCATGTATATTTTTGGACTTGCCATCCTCCGTAATCACATAAGCCCTTTCTCTCTCTCTCTCTCTCTCTCTCTCTCCATATATACACACACACACACACGCATATAAATGCATGTATATATATATGTATATATATTCATATACATATATAGACACACACACATCCTATTGGTCTGTTTCTTCAGAGAACCTTAACTAATACACATTTTGGAAGTAAGATCACTGATATTTGATAGATCTTAATTAAACCTCCATTTTGCCACCATATTCCTATCTGATCGAAGGATGATGGCTAACTTTTTTCTGTCATTCATTTTCATGTTCTAAGTTTATGTCAGAGAGGCAAGAGATGTGGCTAAGAACTAGACCTCAAATAAGTCTTAGCAGTCAATAATGAAGTATAAAAACGATTTATTGCACACCTGCCAAATATTTCATTTCTTACCTGTTTACTCAGAAATTATGTTGATTCATGTATATACTGATGATATACTCAAGACACTCATTGATATACTCAACAACTCAATAAACATTGAACAAACACTATTATGTGTCAGATAGTGTGTTACTTGTAGAGGATACATGAATAATTCTTTAGTGGAAAGATGCATGCATAAATCATTATGATACTCACCACAATTAGTATCTGATGAGCTCTAAGTGCTATGCACTGTGCTAAACCTTTTACACACATTATGTTACACATCTCAGAATGTCGTTATGAGATAGGTGCTGTTATTACATAAATTTTACAAGTGAGCAAACAAGATACAGAGATTAAGAAACTTATTTAAAGTAAAATAGCTGGTTAGGATCTACAGCCAAGATTCTGAAGCCTCTTAGTCACTTTGATCTCAGCTGGTGGTTAGGGGACCTAAAAGCAGTTTGAAGCCTATGAAGAAGATGAATTAAGTTTCACAGATGAGATCATTGAGCTGGGGTTGGGGGGTAGGAGAAAATAAAGAACAACAGATTCATGGGACCCAGGCCAGAAATGGCTTTATTTGTTACACCATCAGGTGGGAGAAGATATCTAAGCTTTTTTAAAAGGCAAATTATGTGATCTGAATGTGGTTTTAGAAAAATAACTCTGGAAGCTTCACAACAGGAGGATTGGAGGAGAATTAGACTAGGGACAGGGAGACAGGTGCAAGAACTCACAATTGGGCAAAGTTGGTGAGAGGCTGAGCTAAGGCAGAGGGCTGGGAGGAGAAATGAGATACATCAAAAGGAGGGTTGAGTGACTTGGATAATGTCTTGGATTGGAGGCTTTCAGGAGACAGAGCAATCTTGGATGGTATTTATCCTCCACCACTACCATATTTCTATCTGGGGTGACTAGAGGGGTGACCATGCCATTCTCTGTGACAGTGACTAGAAACAGTGCTTAGTCTGCTGTTGGGCAGTGGGCTGGGAGGATGAGCTCCATCCTGATTGTGTTAAGTTTAAGGAGCCCATGGACACTGAAGAGGAGATTCCATCAGTCTGTTGAATACTTAGGTTTAGACTTCAGAAGGAAGGCTGGGGTTGAGATATCAGTGTGAGAGTCATCAGTATTTGGAGGTGGATGAGGCATTTACAAGGTATATGAGGCCAGGGAAAGTGTGGGCAGAGTCGAGAGATGTTCAAGGTCAGAGCCTTGGTGAACCCCAAAATTTTAAGACTAGCAAAAGGGGAGGAAGCAGGAAAGGAGACAAAAAACAAGAGAGAGAGAAAGGCCCTTTATCTTATTTTTTAAAAAACATTTTTAGAATGGAAGAGCTATGCAAACTGAAATGCAGTAGCAGTTGGCCTTTTGTATCCATGGGTTCCAAGTGTGTGGATTCACCTAATCATGAATTAAAAATATTCAGGAAAAAAATTCCACAAAGTTCCATAAAGCAAAACTTGAATTTGCTGCACACCAAGTATTACATTGAATCCATGTGAAAGAAGTGATGTGTAGGCAGTGTATTAACATCATAATTAATCTAGATATAATTTAAAGTATACAGGAGAACATGTGTGGATTATATGCAAATCCTATGTCATTTTCTTTAAGGGACTTGAGCATTTCTGGATTCTGGTATCTATGGGGGTTCTGGAACTTATCACCTATGGATGTAGAAGGATGACTGCAATAGTCTGACAAAATAGGAAATTGATTTAAAGGAAGATGTTAACAATTTCTGGAGAATAGAAGTAGATAAAATTCAGAGAAAAAGTGAATGGCATAAGATGCCTACCATGAGAGCGATACTGATTTTTTTCTTCTGTGTTTAAACTCTATTTGAATAATTTAAGGAATAAATAGCATTGGACACTTTATTTTTGCTTTGTTCTTTCTCATAATTCTTTGTCATGTGAATGATGCTTTATATGACTACATTTTAGTTATTTATAATGATTTATCCATAAAACATATTGCATGGCGAACTGTCTCCCAAGTTAACTTCTGAACGTGTAACTATGCATTTTTGTTGTAGTGGAGAGTTCTTTGAGCTGACATGTTTCCATCAAAAGCCTATAGATTCTTCTCATATTTAGCAGTTTCAATTGACAAAAGAATTTATTTTCCTCAAAGTTTCCCCAACTTCTCAGGACTTTGGAATGGCTACATGCATGAAATAAATGACTCTTGTGACGTTGGGCATTGAATA
Source organism: Avahi laniger (assembly GCA_963575035.1). NCBI lineage: Eukaryota > Metazoa > Chordata > Mammalia > Primates > Indriidae > Avahi > Avahi laniger. The sequence continues at coordinate 17,193 of CAUYSK010076808.1, forward strand.
GCTCTACTTTCTCACACATTCTTGGACCATGTAGTGTTTTTCCTGTGCAGGGCCTGTGACCTACAGATGGCTGTGATAAATTCAATAAATTTAAAAAAAAAACAAAGATATTCATTATTACATTATTCCACATTTTTCCTTTTCTTCTCATGGGATTATTTGACAATGGCTAAATTTAGTGGTCTGCATTTACCACAAATGATCAGTGGCATAGGAGTTCAGTATACAGAACTTTATTTCAGCAAAATTGATTTCTAAAATGTCATTCACTTATAGACAGGGAAACCATCAATTTCAGTACACAGTTGATACATATATACCTCAAAAGGGAAAAGTCTCCCTTGACAGTGTAAAGACTTTTGAGGTAAAAGCTGCTTAAAAAGTTCTAGATTTGAGAATGAAGATAACAGAATAAAATAATACTTTAATCGAATGGGAAATTATATCTCAAAAAGTACAATAAGTCTAGTAGTCAAATATCCTTCACTACTAATATGTTAATATTCCTGATTTAGATCATTATAAATATACTTGGAAACCAAATAATAATACCGATTGGTTGTGAAATAGAAGCAAATAAATTTTTGTGTTAAAGAAAGCTGATATCTTCAAAACAGCCAGTCTTGACATTCCTTGGTTTTCTCTTGTCTTCTATTTCGAGAAGTGATAAAATCTTAGAGCACTAATGTCAGACTTCCCTGATACAATATTTTCTTCTTATTGAATAGTTACCTATTAATACCACACTAAGAATTTTCTAATGGTGCTCTTTTGGTTTTGAGATACATCTCTATAGGATAATGGGTGTGACGAAGAATGAATCATAATAAAACTCCATGATGTGGAGAACTGTTAGGAGGAGGTAAGGTAGTGGTCAAAGCTTTGGAGTTAAGTAGACAGGGTTTCAAGTCCTTTGTTTTACCCTGTGATTTTGGCTTTAGTTTTTCTTTTAAATTTCTCAAATCCTTGGTCTCTTCATCTGTAAAATGCTGACATAATATTTCAAACACTAAAGTTTACCACCTTAGAAAAGTACTCTGTAAATAGCAGCTTTTGGTCAAAACAAACACATTAATGGAACTGCGTCTGTCAAGCTGATTGGAATGAGTTATGTTGGGGTCCCTAGTGCAAGACTGTGGTTGGAATGTAGAGATGCACATGGCCTTTTGTGGGAGATGGTGTGATGGGGGCACAGAATGGGGATAGACTTTATCTAAGACAGCCCAGGGCTGTTGGTAACGGGTAGAGAGCAGGCAGCAGAGTTCTGGTTGAAGAAAAGCTAACTGTTAAGAAGCCCTTGTCTTATTCCAATGAGCACATGAACACAGAAATGACAAGGTAAGTAAAGATGTCAGTACCTGGGAAGACGGTAAACAGCACACAGAATGTGGATAAATGGTTTGGAACTAACCTAATGTGTTTGTGTAAGCAACTACCCAATATATAACAGGGAATAAGCATATGGGGTGTCAACAGCTATAAGTTATAAACTATACTAGTATGTTATTACCATTGTGATGTAGAGGAATGGAGTGAAATAATGTAACATCCGGACCAAGTTCTTGAGATTATGACCCATGTAGACATACAACACTTAGTGCTTAAAAGGAGCTGGTGCTTGGTTTAATGCTTTGCTTGTAATTCTTAATATTTTTTGAACAAGGACCATGCAAGGACTGTTTATTTTGCATTGGGACCCAAACATTTTGTAGGCAGTATTGTGTAGCATGCCTATTTTAGATATGTGGTTTTCAACCAGAGTCATTCTGACCCCTATTCACCCACTCCCAGAACACTTGACAACGTCTAGAATTGTTTTTGATTGTCATAACTGGAGGCGTGCTTCTGGCATTCATTAAATAGAGCCCAGGGATGCTGTAAACATCGTATATACACAGATGAGCCTCTCACAACAATTACTTGGTCCAAAATGTCGATAGTGCTGAGGCTGAGAAACCCTAATTTAATCTGATGCCAGTTTTAATAGAGGCAGATTTACATGTGTATCCTTGGACAACATTATTGTTACTGAATTTAGGAAGGTACAAAGTTAATTGGTAAACGTCAGAAGAATAAAGCTTGCTACTATACTGTGTTGCACCTTTTATATAACATTCCTGCTAATGAGAGGATGTATTTTTATAACCGAGTGAGGTATCATAAAGTTAAACCAAATGGATGCCAGAGAAGCCCATTTGACTTGGCAGCTATAATTAGCTCACCAGCAGCACCTGTGTAACTCATAGAGCCTTATTTTTAAAAACTGGCAAAGAAAAGAAGAATTCTGGCTGAGTGGTCAGAAAAGCTTCTTTTCTAAGTGTCAAATCACTTCTTGCTATAGTTCACTTCTGGGTCAGTTTCCTATTAGCTCAGATAAAACATTTTATTCTCTTACATTCATTGGTTAAAACAATGCCTTGTTGAAGGTAGGGTTTTCTTAAAGATTTTTTGAATAAATGCTATACAATGCAAACAGGGCCTTATCAACCTGCTCTGTTGTTTTGTTCATTTGTTCTTGTGGATTATAGAGATTGAGACAAATAGCCTTTCATGCTAGAGATTATTTTATACAGACCGAAACTGTGGGATTCCTCCCTACATAGTCGAGATCACTTCAATCACAGGAAAACTATTTTATGGCCACAGATCTATCACCTATATCTGAGGGTCATGTCAGAAATGTGGACAAATATGACCAGGGATGTAAAAGGGAAACAGATGATGGGAAGTAGATACACTCATTAGCATGACTGGAAAAATAACTTAAAATGCGTGCCCTAATTACGGGGGGGACAATCAGAGCCCGTTTATGCTAGAGAGCCAGCAGGGTTGTTTTAAACTTTAACTTTAGATCACAGAATTTTCTTTTACATTTTTCCTCCAGATGTTTCTTTACGCTTGGCATCGGAGTTCTTTGTCACTCTTCTGGAAAGACTTAAGGATTAACTGCAATTAAATCACATTATTTCCAACGGAAATTTAAATGTAGTCATGGATCCTGAGTCTCATTTCTCTGCTTTCAGATTGTTTCAATATTGGTTGTATGGACTTTGTAATTCTATTTGAATTTTAAAAAGTGACTCTCACTGTGTTATAACAGTGAGTGAATTTTAAACACATCTTAGAACTCAAGACCCCAGAACAGGCTACAAAATCTAGAGTCTCTCAGACCCTGCGACATCTGAAATGTTTAACATGAGAGAGATTCTACAAAGCAGAAGCACTTATCATCCCTGATAAAATCTTAGAAGACTTACTGTCTACTTGTAGCACAAACTAAAAAAGACTAAGTCAATTCTGCTAAACAGAGATTTTGATGTTTTACTTAATTGTATTTTTTTCTATTACAAGTGGACGCTTGAAAGTCAGTTTCCTAAGAATGTTTAATATGTTTACAGTTCAACAGTGATTTTCATCCTAAAGTCATATTTCTTTAATTTTTTATTTCATTATTTTTTGAATTTCTTTTTATTTTATATTTGATTGTCTCACTATGTTGCCCAGTGTGAAGTGCAGTGGCTGTTCACAGGCATGATTATGGCTCACTGCAGCCTCAAACTCCTGACCTCGAACAATCTGCCCACTTCAGCCTCCCAAGTGTCTGGAACTACAGATATGTGCCACTGTACCCGGCACATAAAGATATATAAACAATAACTTATGTTATGGTTGATTATGCTTTTTGGAGTTAATTAAAACTCAAACATCTGGTCTAGGGAGACTATTCTTCTCTTCCTAATAATTTTTTTCTCAATGAGATAAAAAAAAACTTTGAGGTATAAAACTAGAAGGATAATTCATATAAATTATTCCACACAAAAGAAAGAAATAAGAAAGATATAAATATATTTTCTAAGACTTGTGTTATGGATTGACTTGTCTTCCTCCCAGATTCATATGTTGAAGTCCTAAACCACAGTACTTTGGAATGTGACCGTATTGGATATATGGTCTCTAAAGGGATCATTGAGTTAAAATGTCTTTAGGGTGGGCCCTAATCCTGCATGACTGGTGTACTTATAGGAAGAGGATAGCAGGACACAGACAGACACATGGAAGTAAAACCATGTGAATAGACACAGGGAGAAGATGGTCATCTGCAAGACAAGAGAGTCTTGGAACAGATCCTTCTCTTGGTTTCTTGGACTTGATCTTGGACTTCTATCCTCCATAACTGTGAGAAAATAAATTTCTATTGTTTAAGCCTCCCAGTCTGTGATATTTATTATGGTAGCCCTACTAATACATCATGTAACTACTGTTTGGCACAGACCACTGCTTTTTGCTGTCTTTGATTTTTTTAGCATCCATCACAGTACCTTGCAAAATAGCAGATATTCAATCAATGTTTCTGTTGCTGCATATGACTATTCAGGATGAGAGAGGAGGATGTATTTACCCTTTTGTAGCATAGACAACAACCAGATGTCCATCAAAAGTTCATATGTCAACTTCCATAACTGTCTAAGCAGAGTCTACACGTCCCACCCAGTCCTCTTGCATCTAAGTGGGCTGTTTGATTATTTCTCCTTATGGGAGTATGATAGGAATGATTGATGGGTGTCTCTTTTTGGTCAAGGATAGAAGCAGCACACAAGCCTTTTCCATTCTCTTTTCCCTTCTGCCTCCTGGGTGTCAATGTCCAAGGTAACCCCTTACTGAAGATTATGCAGCCTCTATCAGCCTGAATCCCTAAGTGAGTGAATAGAGCAAAAGCACTTCCTAATCCCATGTAGCGTTCTTTACAAAGCATCTTCGGGGACTGTTACTTAAGTGAGAAATAACCCCTCCTGTGTTAAACAATTAAACCATTGAGATTATGTGGTTCATTTGCAGAGCAGATGGCATGACTTATGTTGTATATAAATTGTTATACGCAGTATATACTATTAAAATAAAAACCTAAAATATATGGCACTGGCGTAGCAGTCAGGTAGCAACCAAAGAGGAAACTTACGCTGCAGAAAGAACCACATTCTCTAGTGGCAAAACATTTGGTGAGATTTTGCCTGTAATGCATTGGAAGGCTGACTTGTTTACTAAGCCTGGAGGGGAAAGAGGTTGGAAAAGTCAGATATTAATAGCTTATGTTGGTTGCCATTTGCCGAGTTTAGCAAGTTATTATGAGGAAAGAGATGAGCTCAGACAATAATTGATGTGATTGAGAGCACACATAGATGACAATAAAACTGTGCAGGAATTTGGGGCCTCTCGGGATTGGAAAAAGCTTCCATTGCCAGAATGGGAAGAGATAAGACCTAAAAGCTTTCGGTCTCAAAGGCCCATTAAGATTCAGCACTGTGTCAAAGATCATATTAAGTGTGGATTTTCTCATTCATCTGATTATTATAGTAGCAATGCAGTCACCACAGACTTGAAAAGGAGCTCTACTGCACTAGGAAATCAAGAAATAAACCAGGTTTGAGGATAATAATCGAAAAGAAACTTGAGTACTATCATTGAAACATGAATGCAAAGAATTCATGGTAAGGCTGCCATATTTACCAAATAAAAATGCAAGGCACTCAGATAAATTTGAAATTTAGATAAGTAACAAATAGTGTTTTAGTATAAGTATGTCCCAAATGTTGTTTATCACCCCATAAATATATACAACTATTATGTACCCTGAATAATTAAAAATTAAAAAATTTTAAAAAAGACTATATCACAAGGGACATATTTATACATTATTTGTTGTTTATCTGAAATTCAGATTTTATTGGATGTCCTACATTTTATTTGGTATCCTTAACTCGGCAGCCTCCAGTCTTTTGAAGGAAACTGTATTACTAAGAAGCCATGAGCCCAGGCAAAAACATCTTTGAGTGTTGGAGCCTTTAAATAACACTGGGGCGGACCCCCAAAATTGCAAGAGAAAGAAATAGGCTTGGAAATTTGAGAAGCCCAATAGGCGGGCATTACTTCCTATTACCTACTTCAGATGCGGCCATGGAGAATAATATTTAAAGAAGAGTCCTCCAGAGGGCAGAGGTAGGGCTGCAGGGAACAATGGACAAGGACATTCCTTCTAGAAGCAGAATCAGAGTCTATTCAAATACTCCCAGTGCTAAGCTATTTGCACTTACAGGTGGTTTCCCATGACTTCTGCGTATGTTGTGGCTGAGTCCCTGATTGTCCTTGTCATGGACGATAATGTTTGTGGCACCTATTCCTGTTCCATTGTTTTATATTGACTGTGGGCAAATGAATACAGTTGGGGCAATAACTTATAATTTATTTATTTTCCAGATCATGAAGAGCCCTATCTGGATTGGAAGACAGAGATCCTAGACTTTGAGGATGAAGTCTAAATGAAGACACTTAATCTAGCTCCCTTAGAAAGAATATAAGAGTTCTATATGCATTATAGAAAGAAGTCCACACACAGACATTTGGAGTCGGAAGGGCTGAATATTGCAGTAATCTGTCTCTCAGGTTAGTTTTTTTTTCCCCCCACAGTGTAAGCAGGAGTCAGCAAATTTTTCTGTCAAGTCCGAAAAAGTAAATATTTGACACTTTGCAGGCGAAGAGGTAAAATAGAGGACATTCCGTAGGTACTTCAATAATAACCACTTAAAATTGTAAAACATTCTTGGTTTGCAGGCCATACAAGGATAAGCAGCAGGCTAGATGCGAGCAAGACTGTAGTTTCTGACCTTTGGTGTAGAGCTGTTGACATGCAGTAGCTTTCTATCTAAGGATTTTTATTTCTCAGGCTCGTTGCATTTTTTGTGGGATCATGTGACTCATTCTTACCAATGGAATATGAACAGAGTGAGTTAGGGTCACTTTTGACATGGAAGTGTGGCATCTTCACAGTTTTTCCCTGTTCTTATCACCTGCTTTTAATGTATGAGACAACCTGGAAAGCCAACAATTAAAAGTGCAAAACAGAAATCAGCTGGCTCCCTAAGGAGAGGCTAGAGCAGATGTCTACAACCCCTGGAACACATGCACTGGTATATTATGTGAAAGAGTAATAAATTTCTATTACATTAAGCTAATGAAATCTTGTGTTTTATTTATTACTACAGCTGGTATAATCCCAATTAAAACACCACTCATTTCATTGATGTGTTTCAAGATCGTGAATACATTTTTAAATGCAGTGTCCCTCTAGAAGTCTGGAATTCTTGCCCATTAAACAACTGTCTTTGCCATGTTAATTCTGACAGATCAAATGTTCATTCTTTCTTTCACTAACATTTTGGGACCATTTTTAGTTCAATAAGTTCATATTACATCTTAAATGGCTTTGACTCATTAAGTGAAAGAGTTTTCCAAATCTGCACACAAATTGTAAAGTTATATCTTTAAAAATATTTTAAAACTGGTGCAAAAAGTGGCTATTACTCAAGGAGGATTTTATGCACTGTGCAAACTTTTGAAGTTTTATCTGGTTGTTTGTTGTACATATGTTCTCCTGATCACTCAATCAGTGAGAAACTGTCCACTTTATAATATCACCCTATCATCTGAATAGTGTGAAGTTACATAAAGAAGATTATTTTCTTTTAACTTTATAATTTGTATGTATGTATGGCCATTAATTTAGCGAGGGGGAGGACCCTTACTGAAGCATTTATTATTTCCAACCTCTCTTTTTATCTACCAATGAAAAATAAAATCTGATGTCGTTTTGTAAAATTTAAACAAATACCAGCTAAAATGATTAGAAATCATTGAATCTTAGAAAGGGTGCAGTCCAGCCACAGAAGAAAGTAGAATGAGACTGTTAAGAAAATTGATATGCTCTCCTAAAGCAACTTAATATATTTGCTGTGTCAAAAAAAAATCAAATAATTCAGGATATGTTAACGTTCGTTCTGTGCATATGAGAAGATGAGATCTACAATTAAAGGGTCTGTTTTTTCAGCATCTCATCTAAGCTAGAAGTGGTTTCCTCCTGGTATCCTCCTGCAGCTAAAATTTACTTTCCCTTTGGAAAATCAGTTTGATGTACGTGAAATTTTAAAATGTAATTTAAAGTTGTGGACTTTAAAAATGTATAACATATTTGAATAATCATATTTTAAAGAATAAATCCCAGAATTTCAAGAAGGTGTGATTGTTCTGCTTCGATGTTAGAAATATTTGTTTCATCGTTTGTAAAAGTTATAAAGAATTGAATCTAGAAATAAGTATCGTAGATATGGGGAGATGAATCTTCCATAATTATACAAATATTTGTTGATATAATAGGTGAGACTCAGTCTTCTATAAATCATATTTATCAAATGAATACTACATAATGTGTTCCTAAAATTATAAGAAAATTGAAACAAAATTCAACATTCACTGAGTGTCAGGCAGATGGGAGAGGGGAGGAGGGGATAGGTATATTCATACCTAATCGGTGAGGTATGCACCATCTGGGGGAGGGACACACTTGAAACTCTGACTCGGGTGGGACAAAGGCAATATATGTAACCTAAACATTTGTACTCCCATAATATACTGAAATAAAAATAAATAAATAAAAATAATTTTAAAAAATATTCCAGCTGGTCGCTGCCTCACCAGGTCCTCCATTTGCCTATGACTTTGGTTTCTGAGATTTCTGGAGCTCTGCTTGCCGAAGGAAACTCCCAGATAGGATTCTATGTTCTGTTACCTGGTAATTTGGATAGCACTTGTCCATGAGCTTTCCGACTTTTCATTTTTTTTTACTGTCTTATTCTTTCCAATTCTTTTTACTTTTGTCAGGATCTAATATTTCTGGGGAAAAATTCTGTTGACATATTTGTCAGATCTCAGGAGAACATGGAAATAGTATTTACCAAATATATTATGCTTATTTATAAGTTCAGGATATTCTTTAACAGTAGGATAAACACAGTTTGATAATGCTGGAAACTAGGTTTTGAATATGTGGTATAAGTTTCCTCAGAGGGAAACATGTATTTTTTAGCAAAACAATAACAGTCTTCTTAGGAACCAACAGGCTCTGACCACCAAGCATCAGTGCCTTTATTCCACATGTCATTAAACCAGTGCAGGGAATGGTCAGTACAATCTACTCAAGTTTGTTATAAATAGCTAGGATCTTACACTTGGAATTTAACCTTCATTCTGCTGGAATCCAAATCTTGTGTCAATTTACTCTAGACTAGGAATGTACTTTTGTTTTTCTCCTAAGAGGAAAAATATGAAAATGAAATTAGACAGTCTGTCCTTGGATATGTTGGATTTGGTAGAATCAGTAAACTTTTTCTCTAAAGGGCCAGATAAATATATTTGGCCTTGTGGCCATATGGTTTTTGTCACAATTATTCAACCTTGTTTTTGTCCCTCAAAAACAGCCATAGGTAATAGGCAAACAAATAGGCCTCCTGGGGTGTGCTGCCATAGCCTTAACTGGTAAGGCTCCATGAATACCATGGATGCTTTTAAATGTGGCTTTTCAGTAGCTCATATATCAATGAAAAAACCAAATTATTTATTGTCTTGATCATCCCTGCAATCTCCCAAACAAGTATCAGTTCATGAAAAATAATTTTTAGCTAATTGGGAATTTTTTTTACCCAAGAGATTCCCTAACAGCTGCTAACACATGCTACTTATATAAATCATCTGTAGTAACAGGAGGCTTAAAGATATGTGTAGCTAAAGTCAAAGGGAGACAGAATGGTTGCTGCTGGTATTTCCTTTGTTTTTGTTTTTATCTCAACTTTTCCAGTTTGTGTAGCTCTATGGGATAGTGCACAACAGCGGTGTTAAATTTCAGCATGTATAAGAATCACCTGGGAGACTTGTTAAACTACAAAATGCTGAACCCTCCTGCAAGAGATTCTAATTTGGTAGGCCTGGTATGGTGCCTGAGAATTTGCCTTTCCAAGTAAGTTCCCAAGTGCTACTGTTTCAGTAGAATCACCTGGGGAAATCTTTATATCTAGTTAAGTAGATTCTCTAGGATAAGGGTCTGGGCACGTAAATGATTAAAAATTCCACTGTATGAGATTTCAGTATTTAACTGGGTTTGAAATCAATGGCTTAAATATATAATTTTTTTCCTTGGTACTTTCATAGAATATCTCTATTTTTGAAGTCTTTCTTGAATCTGGCTATCAATAAATCTGATTATTTTAAAAACAAGGTAGGAAATCAATAGAAATGGATTTCAGAAAGCACAATATCTTAATTTGAGAAGTTCTCAAACATTGGGCAACTGTTTAAGACTGCAGAAGACATGAAATTTCCATCTTTCCTCTTCTATCTTTCATGGGTAAGGAAATTGATAAGGAAGCCTGTTTTCAAGTTCCCACTCGAGTGGATTATGATGATGATAATAATAAGGATGATTTACTAAATAAATAAATAGATATCTACATTTCTGTTTACTAATGCTCTGTCAGCTCGGATGAGTTAATTTTTTCTACTGCAGTACTGAGTTGATTTTATAATACACTCCATGTTCAATTTTAGGATACTGATGCCTTGTATTAGATTTTTAGAGTTATGGCATGTTTTTTTCTTCTGTTGCCAACCTAGCTAGGAAGATCAACTATGATTTTGAAATAATCACAGAAAAAAAAAACACATATTGTAATACCTGTGGATTTATGGGAACTTGTAGAAAAAAATGATGGAAAATTGCATAAGACTGGATTGTGTAATTGCATATAATTGTAGAAAACAGCTATAATTCTTATTGTTTTATTACAAACATCATGTAGTTTCTATAATTTTTCAACGTTGTTTTGTAAATTATATTTTTAGAATAATGTTCCTGGTCTTTTATGAACAAATTAATATGTGCTTCAGGGAAATAAACTGAAAGGAGTGAAAGTAAGCATTCCACTTTTTCTTTTTTTTCTTCTTCTTAGTCATTTTCTTGCATAAGTTAGACATTCATATCTATTTTCTTTGAAGTTCAGTATTCATTCTTCAAAAGTTTAAGTCTTTCCTCTTTGCTTTTTTTTTCTACTTACTTTGACTAAGATTCAAATTTGAACAAAAAATTACTGAATTTTTTTGGTAGGATGTTTCTGCTTACAGGGTCCATCACTGGTTTATCTCCCTGGCTTTGTTTCAACATTCCCCTTGTGAGCAGATTTATGAAGAACCTTCTGGACTTTCTTTTGAGAGATTCTTATGTTTTCTGATAACTCCCACCTCTTTAATATATATTTTGACCAATTTATATTAAGTATACAATTAATATTAAGTACTATTACTGTTACTACTGCTATTATTGGTCTACATTTATGGAATTCACCGTCTTCTCTTTTGAAATGCTGGAAGACATTTACTTTTCTCCAATTTTTCAGAAACTTTTCAATCCCCATATTTTCATAAATAACTTAATCAAATCATCTATTATTTATTGTTAATACTTGTTTAAAGCAACCTAGTGTTGGCTTATCCATTGTTCATTAATCTTGGGTTTAGATTATGTTCATTCCTCTTCCTTTCTATCTGCAGATCAACCTTATCAGATAATTCACAAAAAAATTGCTTTTTTTTAATCCATTAGTGTTGCATTACTATACATAGTGAGTTTATCTCTTTCTTGCTCATTATATTATTGTATTGAAAAAATATTCTTTTCATGACTCTGCTCAACTGGACATATTTCCCCCTTTTGACTGTCTTAGTGTATAGTAGTTTGTGTCATCCTTTGTAATCCATGTTCTATGAATTTTCCTTTAAAATAATGCCTAGAATTAATTTTCTTTCTACATTCCAAACTAGTAAGTTTGGTAAGTTCTTTACATGTATTTGTTCATGTAATTCTCACAAAATCTTAAAATGTGGATAAAATTATGCCCCTTACTTCTTACATGGGAAACCTGAGGCACAAAGAAGTTTAGAAACTTGATGTTATCATTCAGCAGGCAAATGTCGTAGGTGGGATTCAAACCCAGGCAGTCTGGCTCTAATGCCTCTTAACTACTATGTTATCCATTTCTATAACTTCATTGTAGAGACATCATTTTAAAAAATATTCTTTTTCCTTAATTTTGAATTGATAATACATATGATTACAGTTAGGATCATATTCTTTCGAAAGTTAATTTTTTTGAAACATCTTATCTTTCAGAATTTCATACTATGAAATTGCTTCATTCTGAATACTTTATAATCAGCCTTCCTAAAGATGACAGCTAATTTTGGACCATTCCTTCCTTCTAGTTCCTTATGATTACAAACAATAAAATGATCTCTTCTCTTCTCTCCAAGTTCTCACCATCATTGTCTGCCCAGAAACTAATCAATTACTCACTATCGTTGAAAGTTATATAGACCGATGTATTGACTCTAATATTTCCTCCTTCCCTCTATAAAATAGAACTGGAAAAAGTCAAGAAGTTTTCAATCCTTGTGTATTTCACTGAAAGAGAGTTTGTGCAAATAAGCTGAAGTTGAGGTTTCTTCCTTACAATCCTAGTTCATTTTTGCACCAGTTTATGAGTTTAAAGAATACATTATTCATTTCTTTTAACTGGCTGGAAACACAGAATGAAATTTGTTATTGTTTTTCTTTCTTTCTCCTTTTTACCTGTATATAATACACTTTTATTTTTTCTTAGTTCCCATGTTCCATGCAGATGTATATAGGAGAATACAAGTAATATTGAATTTTTTTTATTTTATTGAATTAGTCTCTACTTTAATGACCTCATTTTAATTTGATAGCATTCATAAAGTTGCTATGCCCAAATAAGGTCACATTCTGAGGTCCTGGGCATTAGAACTTCAACATATGAATTTTGAGTGTACATAATTCAACCCATAGCACCATGCATGTAAGAGTTGTGTAGCGAGAGTGACTAAGTTTACGCATGCACATATTGGTTGGAGATAATTAACTTATGTTGTACAGATTCAACACCTGTGGAGGAAAATAGAAAGGACAAAAATGACTAGAAGACAAGGCTAACAATGGCTATAACATAATATAGATTAGTCTTGGTGAATTTATGAGCAGAAAAATTTTGTATTGAAGCATCTTCCCTCGTTTTGTTAGAAAATGATGATTCTTTTAAAATTTTGGTTTATAAATTCTTTAATTAAAAATGGGTTATAGTCTTACCCCTCCAGGGCTTGGTTATTAGGCTATGGGATTACCTATGTTTTCTGATCTTGTTAACCACATTAAGGATAATGATCATTTTAATCTATTTCTTCTAGCCATTAAGTCAGGGTATGATTAAACAAAATTCCATAAATAATTTTATGATTATGAAATGAAATCTGCCTACATATCTTTGGCATTCAGCTCATTACATCAAATGTTGTTTCAAAGGTTTTTTTCCTCAAAAACAATAAAATATACAGCCTTGATATTCCCATTGAGAATAGACCTAATTCTTTTGACTTGCAACTAGAAGTAATGGGAAAATTATATAAAAATCACACCCATGTTAAACTAGTTACATTACTCTTATTTCTAAAGAGACAAAACCTGGAAGCATTATTAAAAATGAAGTAACGTTTTAATGTTTTTCCAGCTCAAGAATTAAATGCTAATTTATTTCTTTCCTGAATTTGTTGAAAATTATATTTATTGCTTGAGGTACTCCTCAGGAAATCAGGATACTGGAATTTGACTCAGTATTTTCCTTCATTTTGTACATTTTCTAGGTCTTTGGCTTCATTGTTTTTTTTCAAAGCTGATCAGCTTTCTGCAGACAACAGGACAGTCAGCATATCTGAAGCCTTAACTATCTAAAGTTAAACCACATAAAGAGAGACTCACTCCCTCTGTAGAGTATACAGTTCCTGAATACTCCAGCTTAAGACCAACATCCACCATTGACCAAACAACTATGTCCAGGCATGGGATCCTGGAAAAGGTGACTGCCTATCCTGGGCCAGATGAAGACCACTAGACAAATCCATTATGGTCAGGGTAATGAGAAACTAATAAAGTGTCAAAGCTCACATAAACCATCTGCATGGGTGCAAAGAGTTAGGTGGAATATGGAAAAAAGTAATGTCCAGCAAAGAAAAAGTGCTGAGTAGATATCCTACCAAATAGATGTCTTATAATTTCATTTCTTTAAATCTTGCTTAAATTATATATTCATTCCTAATTCTTTTGTTCAATAAAACCATTCTGAATATCTCTGTGCCCAACACTGCTCTAGATTTTGGAAATAAAACAGTGAACAAAACAAAGCCCATGACATCATGATGTTTACTTTCTGCAGTGGATCTGGAATGAGTGGTAAAGCAATAAATATATGAATAAATATTTTGTCCCATGGTGCTAAGAATTACAGAGAAAAGTGAAACAAGGCAAAGTCAAGAGAAGAACTTAGTGGATATGTCTTGTGTGAGTGATCAGCAAGGAGTCACTTGTGATAAGATGATATTTGAAAAAAGATCAGAAAAAAGGAAAATGATCTCTGAAGAAAGAACATTCTGGTAGAGAGAATGGATTATTAAAATAACCTACATTGAACAAAAAACTTGTTTTGTTATAGTGATGGCTGATTATAGATTAGCATGTTTTAAAAATTTAGTTTTCTTTAAATAATATATAATTGAAGATGAAACTGAATGGAGATTTTGCTAACATTAGGTTTGGCTAGTCAGGCCTGTGATAACCCTCAAATTAAAGGACACACCCCTTGTTCTTGCACAATACTAAAGAACACAAATAGTCCGATGCACATTAACATTTGAAACTAAAACCTATAAAACAATGATAAATGGTGCAATACTATTCATGCATTAGGGATTATACTTCTAATTTCTGACAGAGATGCCAAAAAAGAAGCAAAAAATAAAAGTTACATATCCATCCCCCAAACTTCTCTTGATTTGTGTCAGAGCTCCCCAGATCACTTATATAGGAGGATCCAGTTTACCTCATAAATGAATGTAATTGGTCGATCACGTAGCCATCATTGCCATGGCTTTAACAGGCAATTACCAACATCAATATGGCCAATTACTACCATCAGTATGGCTCAGTGACTTTCAGGGACATCTTTACACTGTATTCTGTTTACCCTGATTTATAGTGATGGGTATATCACCACAATCTTGGTTTTTAAGAATGGAAGATGAAAAGGTCATTTCATTAAAGAAATTGGAAACTGCAGGTATGGATAGTTGTAATCAGTGCATTTGTTTTGTGACTCTTGGCTGAATGACTTACCAGACAATGTCAAAAGGATAGTTGCATTTCTCTTAACTTTTGTCCAAGACTACCATGGACACAGAGTCACTGAGTCATGCTAAATAAACATGGTTTAAAAAAGACTGACAATGCAGAGCACCAATCACTAAGAAGAATCTGATTAAGATATCTTGGGAAATAAAAACATTGGCAGCTGGTGGCAGGGATGTCTTTGTTACTATTTTCTAATTTCTTGTAAAGAAAGAGATGTCAATGTATCTGAAAGATTTCTCTGGTTACTGCTCAGGCAACTATGTACTGGTGAAGACAGACTGTCAAAAACTGTCTCTCTTTTCATTCCAATTAATCCCCTCCCCACCCATGTCTTCCATGATAGAATTCTACCAAGACACCATTTTGACCTTCTAAAACTGAAATATCTGTCATCTCTTTGTGTTAGATCTAAAGAACTTTGATTTCAAGTTCAAAACACAACCATAATATTTACTAATGTTAAATCAGTGTTTGGATATCATACAATTTTTTTTGTTCTCTGATTAAACATTGTCATTTGTTTTACCACATGAAATATTAATTTACAGATTTATTCTTTCAGCAAATGTGAGTTGAAAAAAATTTAAATAAGGTTTGCTATAAAGTGATATCTTGAAAATACATTTTTATTATATATCAGTGTTAGTAAAATTTGTTTGGAGATTATACAATTAGAATGTATAAAGCAAATAGTGCAACTGGAAGCTTATGCTCTGTTCTACTAAATGAAAACAAATTTTTGAAATTTCCATTTGTTCTTTATAGGATATAATGTTATATGTTATAAAACAAGAAATACTATTGGTCTGGGCAATGATTTCTTCAGGTTGATTAATTTTTAAATAATCCAAATGCTCTATTTATGATTAAGTTATACCATGTCAAGTTTCTTGTGATTTATAACTTTCTGATTGTCTTAGAAAATATGTACCAGGGTTTTAATGCCAAAATAGCAAGTAAATAATAATTATTAAGCAGACAGCTGACATCAGTCCATCTATCAGTCCAACTATCATCAGTTCATCAAGGGTTACAGAAAGAAGCAGAATATATGCTGGCTTTTATAGGTACTAAAAGAGAAAAAACAATCAACTGAGAGAGTAATTAGGTCTGACCCTTTCACTAACAAAAATTCTGGAAAAAGACTAAGGCATTTAACATCAAAATGAACACCATCAAAAGTACCACTACCCCAAGTCTAGGTCCCCCTTTACTTATCACTTTGCTTAGATCGAGGTGGGACTGAGTGATGGAGATCTCAGTGCCCCTTGATTTTCAATTCTCCTCTCATGTATTGTACATTTGAGGGTTATACTTCTCTGTCTCCTTTGAGTTAGGTTGAGCTGACAATGATGTACGTCACTTCCAGCAACAATCATTCAGTTGCTTGCGTGAGACTCTACAATCTCTTGGAAATTGTGGGGGAGGATCATGCTACAATGGAGATACCATACGACTGACGCAGCCTTGATTTCTGGGTCACCAAATGGAGACAATTTGTTCTGGATAGTCACTGTGACCCAAAAGTAAACTTTCTATGAACGAGAAATAAAGTATTAAGGTATCAAGTCACTTAGATTGCATAGTGTTTTGTTACTATAGCATAATTTAGGTTATATTCATTCATTCAGATACTGATACTAGAGTTAGTATGGTACTTAAAAAAGAAAACAATTCTAAAACATCAGACACTTTGTTGGGCACTGTTCAGCCTCTAGGAATACAGTACCAGGACTGGAAGTATGGCAAAGACTTAATTACTCATGACATAGCAAGCACTGTAATATTGGGGTATTTTTGTACCCAAAGTCCTGTGGAAGTGATGTGAAGAGGCCCAGGTGGATATTATACATGGTGTGTTTGCATCATACCCAAAGAAATTCAAGTTTAAGGAACCCGAATCCTCTCTTGGGCTACAAGCAATCTGCCTGACCTTTGCCAAGGAGGAAGATGTTATCTTTATTTCACTGGAAAGCAAAGAAACCTACTTTCTGCTCCATAGGGAGACACTATATCTTCCAAAGCTATTTGCATGCTAACATCCTTGAATAGATTATCTGAAACAGAGGTAGCTGTTGCCTCTCCTCACAAGTCAGGCAGTAATGTGAGAATCTCATGAAGATTGTCTCCCATCCGAATGTTTCTGTTTCCGGGCTTAAGCTTTCCAAATTCATCTCAAATTATACTTCTTCATGCATTCTTTCTGCACTCCACCAGCCAAGTACATTTCTCTCAATTCAAACCTACTGTATTTTATGTTTGTCTTTTAAGACACATTGGTTTGCACTTTTTCATTCTTTCTGTACTTCTTTATCACCCTATAGTCTGAGGATTGAACATTTCTTGATAGCACAGAGTATGTTTCATTCATCCTTACTGCTTGCATAGGAGAGATATGGTTGATGTTGCCGGCTAAACAGGTTCATTGTCCTCTGCAGAAGAGGAAGCCAATGCACTGGGACAGCAGGTGTTACAGAAGAGAAAGGGTTTAATTCCACAGAGCACTAAGCTGGAGAGTGGGAGAAATTCCACAAATAAATCTCCTGGAGCATTTGGGAGACAAGGTTTTTAAAGACAGTTTGGTGGGCAAAGGATTATGCAATCGGGGCAAAATCTTGTGTGGAATTCGTTCCTGGGTTGGGGTCACAATTCCAGTTTCAATTCTGGTTTCAAAATTTCAGAATCAATTTCTTGATATGGGCTACCAGTCTAGGTGGGTCAGCCAATCCACTGGAATGCAGGACCTGGAAAATATCTCAGAAACTACCTTTATGTTTCAAAAGGTGATGTTATCTATGGAGAAAGGTAAGAATCTTTATGACCACCAGCTATGTGACTCCAGAGTAGCAATTATAGAGAAACAAACAAGCAAACAATGACTAATTATTATCATGATTTTTAGCTAAGCCTGTGCCTTTGTGGAGTTTTTAGGCCCTTACCCCAGCTCTTGCTTTGCACCCCTTAATTGAAAAGGGCAATTTCATTGACAGATTAAAACACAGCAAAACACCTAAAATACTTCTTAAAGTATAATTTATTTCAGTCAAATAACACATCTCTCAAAGAAATATTTTTGATATAGTGCATCTCTGAAGAAAATCAGGATTATTCTGTAATTACATTATGTATTATAATTAGTCATGTGAAATGTTTTTCCGTTACTGCTATTGCTGCTGCTACCACCAGCACTACCTCTGTCACTTTTACTGCTACTACCATTACTGCGCTGCCACTAATGGTCCGCCACTTACAAGTTTCCAACTTTAAGATGATGCAAAAGCAATATGCATTCAGTAAAAACTAGACTTCTAGTGTTAAATTTTGATCTTTTCGTTGACTAGTGATATGTGGTGTGATACTCTTGCATGATGCTGGGCAGCAGCAGAGAGCTGTCAGCCACACAATCGTGAGGGTGAACAACTGATACTTCACACTTGATGTCTTCCTTAGGAGCACTCTGCCTGCTAACCCACCAAGTGCTGATGCCCTAGCGCCTTCTACCAGCTATTTTGGAGCTTCATCTGAAGACACAGAAATGAATGACCTGTTGCTCTAATTAACTCCGTCATCCAGCAACTAATTTTAGTTTAATGCTTAACTCATTCTTCAGACCCCGGGTGCTTTCGGCTGCATGTGTTCTTGGTAAGTACCCATACAACCATTCTGTTTTTCACTTTTGGTACAGTATTTAATAAATTACATGAGATGTTCAAAACTTTATTATAAAACATACTATTTTTAATTGATAATATTTATTTTATTTTTTAATTTTTAATTTTATTAAGTTTCTCTGTTTTTATTTCAGCATATTACAGGGGTACAAATGTTTAAGTTACATATATTACCTTTGCCCCATCCGAGTGAGAGCTTCAAGTGTGTCCATCCTCCAGACCGTGCGCACAGCACCCATTAGATGTATACACACCCCTCTTCTCCTCCCCCTCCCATCTGCCTGACATCCGATGAATGTTATTATTATATGTGCATGTAAGTGTTGATCAGTTAATACCAGTCTGATGGTGAGTACATGTGGTGTTTGTTTTTCTATTCTTGGGACACTTCACTTAGTAGAATGGGTTCCAGCTCTATCCAGGATAATACAAGAGGTGCTAGATCACCATTGTTTTGTGGCTGAGTAAAACTCCATGGTATACATATATCACATTTTATTAATCCACTCAGGTATTGATGGACACTTGGGTTGTTTCCACATCTTTGCAATTGTGAATTGTGCTGCTATAAACATTCTAGTACAAATGTCTTTTTTATAGAAGATCTTTTGTTCCTTTGGATAGATGTCCAGTAATGGTCTTGCTGGGTCAAATGGTAGTTCTACTTGTAGCTCTTTGAGATATCTACATATTACTTTCCAAGAGTTGCATTGGTTATAATATTTATTTTATTATAAAATAGGTCCAACTGTAGGCTAACATAACTGTTTTGAGAATGTTTGAAGTAGGCTAGACTAAGCTATGATGTTCCATACAGTAAATGTATTAAATGTATTATTGACTTAAAATATTTTTGACTTGATGATGAGTTTATCAGGACATAACCCCATTTTAAGTCAGTGACCATCTGTATTCTATAGAGTGCTAGAACTGATGCTAAGCATTTAATAATATTGTGGCTTTTATTATTTTTCAGAATCCTATGATATAAGAATTTTTATCATTCTGAATTTCAAACAAAGAAACAGAGGCTACTAGAGTAACCTGACCAAATTCACATAACAAATAAGTGATAGAGTTGGGATTCAAATATCCTTTCATTTAATGCTAAAGTCTGAGCTCTTAATCATTTTGTTATCATAATGGCCTGGGTACATTTATAAACATTCATCAGTAAATCTACAATCAATCAAGGAGGACATATTCTCTCACTGATTATATTTTAAATCAAGTATTCAATTTGGTTCAGTAAAATGAAGTATCTTATTCTATTTTCAGTCACTGAATGAAAAGCTTATGATATGGGGCTATAGATTATCTTCATTCTTTTGCTATGTTCAGTAGTGTGTGCAGATTATTACTTTATAAATCAACTGTGAAAACAAAGAGGAGTGAAACAATCAATCACTGACTCCCGGAACAAGTCCCTGTCTTGCGAAAATAAAGTACGTGATATTTTGGGTCGGTTTTTCCAAATGCGAATCGATGTAGTGATAACTTTAAGAATTTTGACAGTTGAAGTTAGACTTGGGAATTCACAATCAACATCAAAATTATATTTTGATTTTCACCGACTGCCCATGGAAAATGATGGTGGAGAAGGTAATTAGAAAATGCTTTTTCGTGTGAGTGCCGTTGGGCACCTTAGCTCTGGTGCTGTGACTGGTATAGTCATAATTACAGCACACTAAGCCAAGCTTTCTAGACGCATTGCCAGTCACTGAACCATTGTCAACGGAGATAACTTGTTTTGAAATGGAAGAAATAGTGTTCTCTCTCATGTCAAGACATGCTATTTAAGTCTGGGTGACTTTTAAATTATGAGGCAGTTTTTTCGTCAGATTTGGCTTTGGTTGTTTTTTTTTCCTTCATCAGACTCTCACATTGCCAAGTTTTGAATTTTGCATGTTCAGATTATTGGGGGTTTTGCTTTTCTGAGTGCAAATAGAGTTCAAGTTTCTTAAAATAGGGAAAATTATTGCTCCCTCCCCCCTCTCACTTAAAAAATGCTTATGGTTCAACACTATTTGATTTAGGTTAAAACTAAAAATAAATTATTCCAAGTTGTGACTAAACAAGGAAAACTTCTTCTCAAAAGTGCTTTAAAAAAAGTCTTAATTGAGTGTAAAGGAGGTGGATGAAGAATGGCTTTTACTTGTGAAACCCTGACAAAATATTCTCTTCTGGAAAACAACTACCAGTCCAAACTACCAGTGTTTTCTAGGTCTGCTAGCTTCAATTAAAACTTGATTTTGTTGTCCATTTACTAGGCTTAGCCAATGCTTCAGATTTTTAACTTTCCAGTCTTCAAAATAGAGAGTTGCTTGATTTACACACATTCTTAAGAAGGTAAATTGCCACAATATGTCGGTCAAAGGACAGAAAATTTCACTCAGGAGGTATAAGTTAAAGAGATCTATTGTACAGTGCGCTACCTATAGTTAGAAACAATGTATTGAAAATCATGCAGTAGATTTTAAGTGTTCTCACCGCCAAAAGAATAAGTATATGAGGTAATACACAGGTTAATTAGCTTGATTTAGCCATTCTATTTTGTATACATATTTCAAAACATCATGTTGTACACGATAAAGAAATACGGTTTTTGTCAATTTATATAAATAAATAAATGAAGACAAAAGAAAGTCAATTACCAGCACTCTTAGAATGAGAAAGTATTTTAACAATGCTTTCTCATAACACTGCCATGAAAACTGCTCATGGAACCATTCCGAGGAAGATCAAACATTTTAGTTCCCTCTCACTGATCCTCTCTGATGTTCCTTCTCTGTAAACGTCCCAGCTTCTTGCTGCTCTCCCATGGTCATCCCTGGCCCTTTTTTAGAAAATCCTCACTGAGATCTTCCCTCCTTTAGCAACATAGTCTCAGGACGTATAATGTCTTTTTATCTCAGGTTTTCTTTTCATGATTTCCTTTCACCTATTTCCCTTCACTAACTCCATTTCCAATGAACCCCTTGAATATATTTTCATGATACTTCATCCGACATTCACTGGGCACTTAATATAAATTCAGTGTTTACTCTGGGTTAGATGTCATCATAGACATTAAGGATATGGGAATATACAAGACAGTAGGT
The DNA here is from genome assembly GCA_963575035.1 of Avahi laniger. Taxonomy (NCBI): domain Eukaryota; kingdom Metazoa; phylum Chordata; class Mammalia; order Primates; family Indriidae; genus Avahi; species Avahi laniger. The sequence goes on from CAUYSK010076808.1 coordinate 39,095, forward strand.
CCCTGCCTCAAAGGAGTTTATATTCTTTATAAAGAAATCAAATAAAAAATGAAAGAATACCCTTGATGGTGATGATTGCTGTGAAGAAGGTAACCACAGTGACGATGGAGCGTTATTGATTTTGTCACAGGTGGTGTGGTGGTGGGTGATGAAGGCAGGGGATTAGATAGGAAGGTCTGAGAAGGCTTCTCTGAGATGTTTTTCTGCTTAAATGTGAAAGCTGTAAAAACCAATTGGATGAAGAGTTAGGGGTGAACAAGGCTTGACCTGTTTCCAGGAAATGTATCTAGAGAATGGTCTACAAGTGGTAAAATGATATGAGATGGGATGGAAAGTCAGGGAGGATCCTACTTATAAAAATATCTTTAAGCCATTATAAAATGTTTAGATTTTGTCCTAAGAGCAATGAGATGCTATTGTGAAATCAGTGGTTTGCACAATTCTAAAATAATGTTTTGACCTGACACTATAAAATCAGGTGTATTTGTTTGTTGGCAATGTACTGTTTTTTAAACCATATTAGTGGTTATATGGTGAATTAAATTTCAGGCAACATGAAAATCTATATCTCACATGGAAGTCACAGGTAGTCTGTTAAAAATATTTCTCTAAATTTCTTTCAGTAGGGAAGTACTTATTTTGCCTAAATAGAAGTGGTCCCTTGACACTTTTTTCTTCCCCAAAACAATAATTTGAGAGTAATTTAAGAAATCTAAAAGATGCACTGACTCTTCATCAATGATATTTGTGGCTCTACATGGCCTGAAAAAGTTTATATTAGCTTCCAAAAATTTTAATTCATTTGGAAAACTTGGTTACCAAATGTTATCCTCAGCATAATGCTGTACAGGTTAATATCAATCACATCACAGAAATGGTTATGAATAGGATAGTTCCTGCCCCAAAGTAGCCTACACATAAATATAAATAATAGCAAAGTATTATTGGAAGTAAGTGTTGAGCTATATTTTATATGTTTAATATTCCTTATCAGTTTTATAATCTTTCTTCAAGCTTCAACCAACAGTATCATACATCTCATAGTGTAAAATTGTTTCCCTAGATTTTACCTCTCCATTTTCAGGTAGTATAGAGGAATAGGTACACAGGAAGTAAAGGAGTGACCACTGAACCCAGGAGTGGCTTTCTAGGTGTGCAGCTTGGCTCAGTACTCAGAAAGGACCCACCATACTCCATATTTCATTTTCTACTGACCTCCAAAAATTATGTAGCCTGCCCTGCTTGGACCAGTCACATCATATGCCCGTGGTTATTGATCTCTGAGACAAAGATTTTCTCCATTTCTTTGTAATCATTAGACCATGCAACCAATTTAAAAATCAGTTGAGCATGAACAGCTTTGAAAATTTTGGAAAACAAGATAAGCTTCTAAGGTAGGTTCTGGCGTGGTTAACCTACAAATAAAATATTTTCTTTTTTCTGTAAATTGTAATAAAACAGTTGTAAAATTGTAGATCTTTTATGAAAATGTGTTCCTAAATACTTATGTCTTTAAAACTAGAATTTCAACCTAAGGTTCAGTGAGTCAAATTCAGCTCACAATTATAATATGATTTGTTTGACCAGCATAGAGATTTACAAAATTTGAATGTGAGTGCTTTTAACTAGGGTCTAAAAGTTCCAGAGAGCCACTAGGCTAACCATTTAATTGTCTTTTACAAAAGAATTTGTTTGCCCTTTCTGCTCTTTGAGATCATTTGAACATGCAATGCTGAGCTCTCAAGTTTAATGTCTAAAACATTCCTTCCCAAACATTAGCATGCATCTGAATCACGTGGGTAGCATGTTAAACCACAGATTCTAAACTTCATCCTCAGAATTTCTGATACAGTTTTGGGGTAGGACCTGGTAATTTTTCACAAATTCTCAGGTGATACTGGTATTGCTGGTTCAGGAACCATACCTTGAAGACCACTAATCTAAAACAGTAACTGCTATTCTTGCGCTTTGCTATTAACTGAAGCAAATAGTGAGTCAGCCAAGTTTTTCTATCTTAAAGTAAAAAATTATCCTGCTCTTCACTAGTATATCACAATACTATTTCAGTGTTCTCCATTTTTTTTTACTAACATGCTTTGCTTTTTCCCAAAATAGTAAAACAGCCTTAAAAATATTCAATTTAAAATGTTGTAAAGTTGTCTCACCCTTAGCAAATATCAAAAGCAATGAGGTAATGGAACAAGATTGTTGGGGCTATTGATGATGGATTCACATTGGACAGGCTCTTATCCTATTGTCAAGAAGTGGTAAGTGCCCTGAGCCCATGATGCCAAGATTTTCCTAGATATTTAAACACCCAGGAATATCTATCAGATTTTCATAAGTCTAAACTGGAAGCTGTGTGGCTCTAAATGTTCTAATGAAATATGGAGTTCAACCTGGAGTCATTTCCCTTCTCACTCTCCTCTTTGAGACTTACAATGTCAAGTCAATCAAAAAGGATTTCTGAGTAGTCATCAGCCATCAGCTTCTCAAACCTTTTAGAGGATATGTGATATGGCAACCTGGTGACTAAACTTTTTTTCTGCATCTAATGTGTTCTAAAATTCCTCTTTATGTCTGCTTTCCATTTGCTCAATAATTTTTCTTTGGTAATGGAATGGGAGATGACTTTTAAAAATTAACATCTTAATTTTACCTTTTGTATTTTTTTCTTTCTTTTTTGAGTGAGGAGTAAAGGGGAATTATTAACATTCTTTTATTTAAAGCACCAGTGGATTTTCTCTAAAGCTTGTCTTTAATGGGTTCATTAATTTTAGTTATTCCTTTAACCATCAGCAGGCTTCACTATAATTCATTTCATTTTTCTATTCAGATCATTCATTTTCTATAATAATGGGAGATTGTGAGAATGTGAATAAATTATATCCACAGTCCTGTAATTATGTGCATAGTTTCTAACCCTCCAGACTGAAAATCACTTGAGCAGAGATTTGTCTCATTTATCTTTGTCTCACACAACAGTGAATATAGAGTTGGTGCATATTATTGTAGATAAGCAATAAAGGTAGATCAAACTGAAATGACCCCCTCACTCCCACATACAACTTTTTGCTTTAGTTTCTCCTTTATTAAAGAGGGGTAATGATCTACACCTCACAGGTTTCTCAAAGGGACTAAGTAAAATAATGCATGTCAAACACTTAACTCCATGCCAAGTAATAAATGAATATTCAATCTGTGTTGGCTTTTAATTATTAACAGGTATTTTTACTACTTTTATAATTATTATTTGTGTTAATGGCTCCAAACTCTCCTATAGTGAATGTTTTAATGAGGTTCATTTTACAGGGCAAATTGAACTGGGCTATTTTCTATCTTCCTTTCTTCTGCCCAATGTTTTGTTAATTCTTTCATATTCCTGTAATTCAGATTGATGTTAAAACCTGGCATTGATAAAACCCTCTAATCTGTGGCATATCCTCAAGGCTCAGGGATATAAAATTATGACAGAGCAAAAGGATAGTTAAAAAATAAACACAGAACATGCCCTTTCTTTAAAAGTAGCTAATGCTAATCCCTATTACAAGTTTCACTAACATATGATACCTCATTAAATTTCCTTTTTTCAGAAAGTTTAGCCCACAATATAATGCTGGACAAGAATTAGAAGGCCTAGGCTGTTTTCTACTCTCTGCCTGTTTATTGAATAAATCATTCAGCTTTTTCCAGATAGCAGTCTCCTCTGCTGTAAAGTGAGTAATCTCTGTATTAGAAATAATGTTAACTGCAGGGACTTGTGAACTTTCTTCCTCATGTTTCCCAAAAGGCTGCCCGGGTTGTGCACTGCACAACTCAGGGGTGCAGTTCATATAGATAGGCAGCAGGGCTGACTGTTTCTTTTGCCTCTTTTCATCCATGAAGAAGTGGTTAAGCAACCAGGTGTAGGATCCTTTGGTAGGTGTTCCACTTCTTCGCTGACATGAAGAGGCATGGTCTATTACAGAAATTATTTGTGTACATTACCAGAAGCACCCAAGAGAACAGGGAACATAAACCATACTTAATGAGTTTAGTTTCTGTTTTTACCACTTAATCCCTAAATGGAATGGTTTTGGGGGATTCCCTAGAATGGAGGATTTCCTAGAATCAAGGACTTATGTGAAACCATAGAGACTGTTTGGGAAAGGATTATAAAACTAAAAACACTATCAAAAATATCATTCATCCAAATACAGATTTTTTTTTGAGGAAGGGATGCAATCATCAGCCTTTACAAACACATCTATCTAGTAGAGACAAGAAAGTCCTAGCTACGTGTTAGCATCGCATATAGGAGAATGTGGTGTTGTGTTGCAAACCCAAATGTGCACAGCTGTTAGCAATAAGGGGCTATCTATGGAATTTAGGAAGGAGGCCAGATTTGCCTCTGTAGCACATCTTTTTTAAGCACACGATTCCACATTTTACTTCTCCACTTGATTTCACGGAACTCTGAAATTGCTACAAAAAAAAAGTATAATCAGCTCTTGCTATTCACTGGAATGGTGCCAATGGGAAATTAATGGACTTTTCTGTAATTGTTGAATAGTCTCAATTGATGCATTATTGGGCATTCTGGAATTTCATCTGAAGAGACCCATATGGTCACAGAAGCTTAAAACTGGTTAAAAAAATAAGCCTTAGAGGTCATCTCATCTGTATCTGACCCAAGTTAAGTACACATGCGCCTGCCTTCTCTTGACTCTTCAGTGGGGTCTGCCCCACGCCTGCTGCTGCAGGAGAGGCATTGGTCTGGCCCCCCAGCCTAACACAACTGCACCCACATTGACTGTGCTTTTTCCATCCCCTTCTGGGCTCAGAAGAATCACCATGGAGTGTGAGAAATGGCTTCCCTAGTGGAAACCAGAGAGACTGGGATAGAGAACCTAAAACTGTGAGGACATTAACACCCCTCAGGGCAAACTTTCACTAGTGAGAGCAAGAAACTGGAAGGAGCCTGCAGATACCATCTCCTCCCTTTCTCCACCTGACAGACTATTCTGAAACCTGGGGATACAATATGATCTCCTGGAGACATTTGTCATGTCTAAGTGACCGATTGTGTTTTTCTCTTAAATCTGTGACCAGTTCAGTAACTACTACCTTTTATTTGCTTTTCTTCCTTTCCTGTCTTGCTTTTCTTCTTCCCAAATTCTTGTTGTCCCAAGATTGCACTGCTCCATTCCCCCAAAGACATTAGTGTGTCAGTATCACATCAGACTCCTTTCTTTGGTTTGTTTTGGAACTTGGACAAGACTTATTTACAGAAGAGGAAACCAAGACCCAGCAATTGAGCTACTTTTCCATGATCGAAGATCACAAAGTATATTTTTTAAAGTTTATTTCCTTTGCTCTCCTTATCAGCTATCTATGATAAAGCTATGCTATTATCAATATCCAATTTAAGTACCTCCTCCCACATAGCCTTCCCACACTTTGTAATTCATGCCGATTGTTTTTTCTGTTGAATAAAGCATATGCTTTTTGGATTTTGCCTTTATTTGCATATTTTCATCTCACAACTTCAGTTGGAATATTTCCTTATCTTCATGTGAATTAAGTTCCCTGAGAACAAAGAGTTCATTTTGACTTTTTTATTCCCCAGAATTCCGAATATATTGAAGGCCTTCTGTGAAGGTCTTATGACAAGTTCTGTTTCAGCTAAAGAGGAACTCTTCTCTACAATTGCAGTAAGACTCAGGAGAAACCTTTCACCAAAACCTGTTAGAAATACTAAATGACAAATATTTCTTATACTCCAGTCCTCCAACAGATTTTGTTACGTTTTTTTCTCTAACATCCTTTTTTCTGTAATTTATTTTTTTTAGTCTCACACTAATTATTTCATATGAAGGGTATATTCTCTTTGAAGCCAAATTCTATAAGAGAACATGCTATTTTCACTACAGCTTTCAGAAAACTTATAGAACCTAGCATATCCTTAAGTGCCTTGAGGGTACATATTATCATTTAAGATGTACTACATGCTTTTGATAAATGAAGGGAAATTTTTAAAGATTATAAGTAAAAAGATGAATGATTATAGTAGAAAAAGTAATGAATTCCAAATGAGTAGGTCACCACTGGAATCTTAGAGTCGTAATGTACTGGCTGTATAACTGTCACTTTCCTCTTTTGTAAAATGAGGCAGGTACCTATTGGACCATTATCACAGGATTTTTATAAGTAACATAGAAGCATATACAAAATGAGATTAAAAATTGTCAAGAGCAAAATGATTGTGATGTCTTCAAGTTAAGCATAGCTCTTTGATGTGGGTAAATAAGGGTAGTACCAAGTCACAAGATCATTTTGGGCCATTTGACAATCTTGAACTGTCCGACCTCTTGAAATATGTTACCTTGACCAGTAGGGTATCATTCTTCCTGTTTGTCCTTCTGAAGAAGCCTTTCCAGGGATTTTACAGCACCCCTTATTCATATAATCATGGCCTTATCCCTTCCTTTTCCTTCCACAGTAAAATCTTCTTCTGGGGAGAAATGATCTGTTACAGACAGTCACAATAAGATAATGTTATAAATCATGGCTTACCACTTCCATTGATTTTGTGACTTTTTCCAAGCCCTAGTAATGAATGTACACTTTGGTCAGGTTTAGAATTCTGTTGTCTGTGAACAAAGGAACCAAAAGAACCTTAAGTAATAATAAATGCTATGTGAGATAATCTGGAAAGAGAGATTATTGTGTAGGAAGGGTCATTCGAACTGGATTTATGGAAGTTTGGGATTCAGATTGTGTATCTCTACTTCCATGTAATACTTTCTGAGAATTCTCTCTTTTCTTTAACTCTATTACATTCTAGTTTAGGTTTTTATTACCTTTCAGCTGGATTATAGAACAGTGTCTGTCCTCAGCTCTCTGTCTCTAATGTTTCCAAGGGCAGCAGCTCTGGAGAGATCATCTTGGTTACTGTTTTTATTTGTAGCACTTTCTTCTCTAAATGCCTTCATCACCTCTCCATAGACTCTTTGAACAGCTCTTCCCAGCAAAAGCCTGCCATTTACAATCCATTCTAGTGTAGAACTTTTTCCTAGCAAAAACTTTAAAATAAAATTGGTTTCCTCAGCATTGCCCATATGAGAATGCTGATTCCAAACTGCAGCCTTGAGCCATATTCGGATGGTTTAGTCCTAGCCTTTGGTGCCACTCTATAATGTCTTGTTCCGAAGTTTTACCCATTGGAGAATGGCATAAATGATCTTCCTTAGGGCTGACTCTCCTATCTAGTTAAAGAACACATTGAAATTCAATTTCATGTTACATTTTTGGAGATGATTTTGAGTAAATCTAAAACTGACTTGCAGTGATATGATGTTATACCTATGTGAGACAAGCGCCCGGAAGTAGAAGAACATGTAAAATTTGTACAACACGATTAATGTATACTTTTAAGAACCTAGACACTTAATATAAAGGGTTGTATTAAGGTTGGTGAATATTATAACTTATTTTTTGGCATTTTTAAATGGAAAGGAGTTGAGCTTCATTTATTTATTTTTAGCTTCTTTCTATTTCATTTTCTGAAATATATCTGTCCTCCAATATGATAATAACGTAAATTTGAAAAAAGCAACATTATTAAGCAAACAGCTTATTATGTATTGCTAGAATTTCAAGCTCCCTTATTCAATAAAATATGTGTGTATTAATGACTGAAATCAGTTATTCTTTTTCTTTCAATTATTTATGGAAAATTATCATTTTGTCACATATCACCAGCTATATTTGTTTTAATTATTTTGATAAGCTCATAGCCTGTATTATTTATTTGATACTGAGATAATTTTTGTTTCAAAATACAGCAACAGCTTATACTTTCTTACATAATGATTCTTTTCCCTTTTTTTCCCCACAGAAATTTCTTGACTAAGTTTATTGTTGACTATCATTATTATTTCATGTATAAAATTTTAATGACTATAGTAGAAAATAGTCATATTTTAAAAATGTCTTCAATGTTTCAATATTTTCAATCTTCATTTTTGAGGTGAAAGAGAATTAACATTTGAAATCACTTCCATGCAGTTTAATCCCTGCTTTTGGAGAAGAAGTGATGTTCTTCTGCCAATATTTCCATTTCCTTCTACCATTCCAACTCCATTTACTTCTTTAGAAAACATAAAGAAAGATACATTAAAGATAAAAAAACAATTCTGCTTGGCAACATTAACCTAGGGACTTAAACATGATTGATGTATTGAAATTTTTATTAGGTTGTCATCAGCTCATTCAAGTAGCTGGCCTAAGAGACAAAATGCTGACAATTTTAGACCTCTGTAGAAAGACCAAAACCCTAAGGTGTTAAATCAACTGTAGGTTTTTATGTATAGGATTACCTATTGTTCTAATCTGTGTAATTATGATAATATCTTTTTGGTTATTGTAATTAGACTTCCCTGATGGCATAAACAAAGACATGAAAAATGAATTATAAAATAAATGTTACATATCACAGTTGAATATCGTGAGGCTGGATGGATATTAAATAGTTTCCAGAGGAAAATGTCTGGTGTTCACTCCATTAATTTGGATAAAAAAGATTAAAAATATAGCAGCTGGTATTTAGATGCCAGTTAGATATTTACATGTGTATGTTTTCACATCTGAAATAATTTGTATTATTAATATAACATTTAGCAATAGGGATCCTCATGGTTCTCTAAGTCAACCTTGATACTTCTGTCATTATTTGGTTCTGAGCAATCCTGAATAGTTAACTGATCAAGGTTGATTGACAAAAAGATATGACATGGCTTTTGTTTTATCTTTATTTGGTGCTTTAGTCACCTGTGGCTTGGTCATGACAAAGAGAGCATTACTGATTTTGTAAGATTATTCCTATAGGTAATTTATATTATAAAAGATGTATGATATTTATCCTTTTTCTAAAAAAAATGTATGTCTTTTTCATTATATGTGTTTGGTATTAAAACATGCTTTATAAAAGATTTGGCAACCGTCTGACATCTCACAATGTCTTTCATAATTTTTAATGAAATAGGACAATGTTCATTCTCTAAAAAAATCATAAATTTGACTGATTGGATAATTCTTTATCATTTCTTAAATGTGTGTGGCCATACTGAAGAGCTCTATTGACCTTCTTCAAAATTTTGAAATCTGCTTACTATGAGAAAATTGTATTTCCTGAGGTCATTTTTACATTAAATTTATGGCTTCTGTAAGTATAGGGTAGATGGAGGTGGAATGTAATGGAGATGTAGGAAGAAAAAACAAAATAAATTTAATTCACTTATTAAGAAGTCGTGTTTTCTGGCAAATGATCACCTGAAGATGTTTTAGCCATGTCATTTATTCATTCACTTATTTAATCATTAATTCATCAGGAATACTATACTACACATTGGTCATCTATATTGACTACCTTGTGTCAGCACCTGTTTGTGACTAAAAGGCAAATGAGACATGGTCCTTAAGCTAAAGAAGCTCACAGTCAAATGTAGTACATTCCACATAGATTAAATTGCATGCATGACACCTTTCAGGAAATTAATGAAAAATTTTTTACTTCTTCCTGAGATCATTAGGAATTAAATTTTGAAAGCACGAAATTTATGTAGAGTAAGGGATCTTTCAAAATCAAACCTGAAAAAGATAAATTATAAAATCTGGAGCAAGGTTTTAAAATCTAAACTGAGCTCATTTAGAAAACAGAGACATCTCGATTAGCATTGTTAGCTAATCAACCCAGTGAATAGAATCAAATGAGAATCCACTTAGATTTTTTAATTTAGCTTTTAATTCCAGAAAATATTTCTTACTCATAACTTACTTTTATATAAAAACTTGTTTTAAACATAATCAAAAAGCATTTACACCTAAAAATATTACCAATGCCTTGATACCATCTACTATTTAGTCAATCTCCATTTTTCTAAATTGTTCTCATAATTTTATTTCTCCTTTTATTGATGTGTTTAAGTCAGTTCCCCCTAAAAAATGGTCCATGCTTTGCGTCTGGTGGATAGTCTCATAACTCTTTTAGGTCTATAGGCTTCCTCTTCAATTCTTTCATCTTTGTGAATTATTTGCTGAATAAATAGATTCATTTGATCTGTAGAATTTTCCTATGTCTTGAATTTTGCTGATTGCATCTTGTGAAATCATTAATATGTTTCTTTGTACTTTCCATAAGTTCCTAGTAAGATGCTGATGCTTGATCAGATTCAGCTTCCAATTTTGCAACAAGCTTCCATAGGTGGTCATGTGACGTCTAACAGAAGGCATACAGTGCTTGGTTGTTTCTCTTATGACATTAGGATCCATTAATAATGGCTACATTATTTTACTAGAGCTTGACAAAATGCTGATATTCGAATTAAATCATCCCTTCTGTCTTTATTACCTGGACTATTTTTGTAAAGCTTTCCCAAAACTGTGAATTTATTCTAGGTGCAACTCACAAAGGAAAGGCAAGTTAAATATTCATTTTTTTCCCTTTATTAGTCAGCAGAAGAATTGGATCCTAAGCTTCCTTCAAATGTGTTAAACAACTATTTTTCTTTAAGTATCATTAGAAACTCATAGACTTTAGCATACTTGATGTATTGGAATCTGTCACAGTTTTTATTATATTGGTGCTCAGTTTGGCAGTGGAAACTTTGCTTTTTTTGCAAAAATCCTAGTGTTCTCTGATAAACTCTTTGCTTTCTGGTAAGACAAGATATCCTAGGCTAATTTTGTACATTTTCTGTATGAGGCCTCAATCAGTTACCGTTTCAAGAAACTCTGGTTTCTTTTGTAGTAGAAAATGAATTTTAGAGACCACAGTCTGAATACGGATATATGTATAATTTTTAAACTTAGGGACATTTGTTGTGAACCTACTAGTAAACATTAATATTTCTAGTTTTCCTCTCATTGCTAGAATATATTTTTCTGTGTGCTTTACCATTGATTTGGGAACATGGAAGTCAGCAGATAGGGTACAAGGGATTCTACTGAAGGTGACACTTGCCACTTTCAGGACAAAGAACTTAAAACCTACTGTGGGATTCTTCTTGAGCAATTCCATTACTGAAAATATAAACTATTCAAAATCATGGCAGTATGATAGATCTTTCATTAACCTGACTGACCACAAAGAACATAGCCACTCCATTGATCCATGTCCATCTACCATATTGCACATGAGGAATAATCCTTTGTTGTCTAAACCTGTGAAATTTTTGAATAATGTATTACCATAGCATAATCTTGAATGACATAATGCCTTTTTTTATACAAAAATGGATGCTATGTCAGCTTTCTATCTTAAATCTATAGTCTAAAATTGGCTAATATAGTTAAATTTCTATTTTTCACTAATGACAATTCATTCTCTCTTACAGCTTTCAGGATATTTATATTCCTTCTGACATATGGGCTTCTGAATTGTAGTATATTAATCCTAAGTACTGACTGCATAGTAAACATATCTCTTGATTGTTTTAGCAAGTCCTGATTTGAATTGTTTTGTCCTGGTGGTGGTCTATGAGACATACTAGGTTCACTGATTTTGCTTAAGTGAAGATGTATGTCTTCTGTCATGTATATATTCTGTAAAGTATACTGTGTTGATGATTTGACTAAGTGTTTCCATTTTGGACTCTGTAGATACTATAAATATTATTCATAGAATATTTCCAATGTAGGTCACTGTAGCTACAAACTTACTTTGTTCTGGAAAATATTTTGGTGATGAATATCAATTTCAGGCCCAAAGATATCTGGTATTTCTGCTATGTGATTACATATAATAAAGCTCTTTGTTATGTGACAGAACCAACAGGTAGGATAATGGTCAGCCCGAGGCAGGTATGTAACAAATATTTGCTAAATAAAATAATAAATGTGGTTGCTATCATTGATCTCTTTTGTCAGTAAATAAATAAAGGCATAATATTAAAAGCATTTTATATGCATTGATTTGGAAAATTTTGTTGAAGTCAGATTTAATACAAAAAATGGTACTTGGTATGCTCATTTTTTGTCAAAGCATAGTAGGTGCTATTGGTGTCCCAACTGGATCCCCTTCACAAGCTGGCACACACTTCCCTGCTACTACAAGTGTTGGTTGTACCTCCTCCGCACTTGTCCCCTACTCCCATTGGAAGTGCCTGGCAAAGAAAGTTATATTCCATCACCACCGCCAGGGAATGCCCATAACAAATGACTTACTGATATGAGGGTATAAAGGCTCACCCCATTGTGTCAAGGTGGGACAATTCAGTGGTGTCATTTTGCCCCAGAACATGCCTGAATCAGGTCAAGGTTAACCTTCCACCTGAGACCACATCCTTGCTCAACCCCTTCTCTTCCCTGCATTGCTTTTCTCACTCCCTTATGATTTTTTTTTTCTTTTTCTGAAGAGTAATCCATCAATACAACTTATGCATCCAAACTCCTATTTTAGGCTCTGTTTCTAGAACATCTGATCTAAAACAGCTGGTTCAAGAAGTAGTCCTAAGAAGTAGTCTCCAAGGATGAAATTATGGGGTTGAATTTCTCACTGACTATGTGACAGGAGGGACCACATCACTGAAGGTAGGTGGAATATCTGTGAATCGCTGTTCCCTGGAGTCCTGTAGCAATACAATTATGAAGAATTTTCATCTGTGGTGAACTGAGAAAGGGTGTTGGTAGAAGGGATGCACTGGCTTGTGCAATATGTCAGAGTTTTGAGAGGAAGCGAGAAATGGTAATTAGAAGACTGTGATATTGTGTTTAAAACAAAACAAAAAGGCATCATGTAGAATATCTGAAAAATTCCAAAAGGATCCTCACAATGAAAATTCCTAGTGTCTGAGAGCAAGGTCATGCCTTCTGTAGCAGCAGCTTCTGACATGCTATGAAGCTGTGCTATAGACAGAACATACACCCATGGGACGCCAACTGACCTTGTCACTAGAAGCAACCAACGTGAGCTAGATATGCTCAGAGTCCCCAGTCAGGAGTTTGGGTGGCAGCAGTCCTCAACATTTTTGGTGCCAGGGACTCGTTTCATGGAAGATAATTTTTCCACAGACCAGCGGGGGTCGGAGGGAGACGGGGTGGGTGAGGATGGATTTGAGATAATTCAAGTGCGTTACATTTATTGTGCAGTCAAACCTCTCTGCTAATGATAATCTGTATTTGCAGCTGCTCCCCAGCGCTAACACCACCACCTCAGTCAGCTCCACCTCAGATCATCAGGCATTAGATTCTCATAAAAGGCTCACAATCTAGATCCCTCGCATGTGCAGGTTACAGTAGGGTTCTGGCTCTTATGAGAATCTAATGCCACTGCTGATCTGACAGGAGGCGGAGCTTATGCGGTGACAGGAGCAATGGGGAGCTGTAAGTGTATATGAGATAAAGCGCAACTTTGCTTGGTCAGCCGCTGCTCACCTCCTGCGGTGCAGCCTGGTCCCTACAGGCCACAGACTGGTACTGGTCCGCGGCCTGGGCGTTGGGGACTACAGATATAAAGGACTGGTGATTATCAATGATTATCAGTTGGTGATTTCCAAATATAAAATTACATAGAGAACAAGAGGTGGGAATATTTTAATCCATCCTTGTCTGTATCTCAGGGAAAAAAAGGAATTCTTAAATGTTCTAGTGAGATACGTGAAAGAAATGGGCCTTTTTTGAAAGTGTGATGCTGTAAAATGAATGGACATTATTAGAAATAATTCATAGGAAGAAAAAGTAGTGATAACCCTAAACCCAATATCCATGTTATTTAACTCCATTGTTATTTTATAAAACTACCTCCAAAACAGAAAGGATAATTTTGCAATGGCTTTCGGCTGATTTTCAACTTTTTGACTCAAAGAAATCTAGACTAGCTGACGTAAGCATCTGTCAATCCAAAGAAGGTGACAAAGGATGTGGAAGCCTCTGAGAAGAGTTTGGGACCAAAAACGATACTCACGGTGAGTTTGCTTCCCCTTCCCACTAGGGAGGATCAGTAAGAATAGCAGTGCATATTAAAAAAAAAAAAAAAAAGATTGACTTATGATGGTTTTCCCTAAGCCACAACATCAGTAACTGCCTTTGCTCTCTCAACATGGGTTTTGAAGGTAGAGGGATAGGAGTCTTCTAGGTAGGCTCCCAGGGCTAAATGAACCTGTCTGTCTGATACTCTGCAAAACTTAGCATTCCATGAGCTATGAGCCTATGCCTGTGCATTCTCATTGTGGTCCCTAAAAGGGGTCAACTTTTTTCATTTAATACTTAGGGAGTGGACATGGGGATTTTTGTGTCTGTATAATCTTATTTTGGATTATCTGAGAGACATTTCAGTGCACCTAATGAAGACAAAAACTTGAATAAATGTACCATGAAAATTGAACTTTTGAGCAACAAACCTGAAATTGAAAGTTGTATTAGCAATTAAAGTGTATTGTGTGACAATCACAGATGTGTTTCTTGTTAGTATTCAGTCGATCAAGCTCTGTTTAATTAATTTATTCTCTTTTTTAAAAAGGAGAAAAGCAAATAAAAGTTGTAAATAGACCATTAAAGCCAAAAATGGAAAAAAATGCCTTTAATTGTCTTCTATTTAATCTGATAATTAGATCACATAGTTAATTTAAATGTTTAAAAAAGAAACAACAACTGAAATCGTCCACTGATCTTCAATAAAATAGCCTTTTTATTGTTTTTTTTCACTCTTTTTAAAGAAAAGCTTTGAATTTAATTCATTATACTACTGAGGTAGAAAACAACAGAAACTTATTAAAGTACCTAACACTGATTAGTCAGAATGCTTTCTGGAATGTGTAATTCCCATTCCTTTATAGCTAATTATACATTATTCAATATATCCATTTAAAATTCTGTTTTCTGGCAAATATGTATAATACATCATATGCTAAATTATGCATTTCCCAATGTAATCGAATGTTTCATGATCTGTATCAGAAGTCATCAAACTATGCCCCAGAGAGAGATAGCCACTTCTTTTTGTAAATAAAGTTTTATTGGAACACTGCCATCGTCATTTACTTATGTACCCTCTATAGCTGCTTTCACGCTGCAATAGCATGGTTGATTCCTTGCAACTGAGACCTTGTGACCCACAAAGCCTAAAATATTTACCATCTTTCCCTTTACAGAAATAATTTGCCAACCCCCAGTATGGTTGATAAGATGAAGTAATATACAATATATTTTATTACCTATATTATACACATTACTGCTTTGTGTTTTAAATTAGCAAGGCAGTTATTTTAGAAATCTCTCTCTTTCTCTGCTAATAGATATATTAAATAGAAGCATGTCATGTTTCTACTTAAAGCATCTGTGGAAGGCAAGAAAGAAAGGATACTTTGTATTTATTTATTTATTATTTGAGTCAGTATCACTTGAGGACTCTGGAGAGGAGGATTCTAGTAATGGCCAAGATCTCCAGGTTTCTGGTGCTGAGTTGAGATGAGCTTTGCCAGTTCCTCGGAGGAATCCAGAAGGATTTTGAAGGAGGCTGTCTATGGTGATGCAGAGTCCTCAAGCTGCACAGGACCTTGAATCTACTCTCAGGATAGTCTTCAAATGAGATTAACACAATTTGTTTCTATTCTTTAAAACGAAGTGAAAATTTGACCCATTAATATAATTTTTTTGAGTAATTTGAAATAATTTTGCATATATTTATTAATTATATAGTTATAAACATGTAAAAGAAATTTTAGAATACATAAAATGAATTATATAATTCTAAATTATAGAAATAATTATTTTTATTTAAAAATACTAATAAATAAGGCACTTCTTCTAGGACTTGTAGGCTACAACATTTTAAAAATATAACCCGGGGAAATTTTGTCTATGAGTATCGTGTGTGTGAGCATGTGTGTACATGTGTGTGATTTGGCAGCAACCATAAACTAGATCCTTTGTATGGGGATAAAATAAAGAAATTTTCAATTGGGTGTTGTGAGTAATGGGGTTAGAGAAACTGATCTGGCCAGAGAGGGTTATTTAGGAGGGGAGAGCATTGTGGTGTGGGCACATTTTAAGAGAAGGCACAAAAGTTTTCGATTTAATTCCAGGAAAAGTTACAACTGGGAAGGTCAACCAGTTCTGTGGGTGGACCATTACATCCAGGAATTCAGTCAGTATGTGTGAGGTCAGAATTCTGGGAGGTCTGTTCATGCAGGAAAAGGAAGCCAACAAATAGGTTTGAACAGGCAGGATATAGGACCTGGGCGGCACATGGAAAGGAAGAGCAAAATTATATATTCAGACATTGGTTTCCCATCACTTGTTTTGGTCCTCAGGGCAGGAATCCAGCCTACAGAAGGAATGGGGTACTGGGTGGAGTGATGAGCTTCTGGATTCCAAAAGGAATTTAAAGGCATTTGACCTGAACCATCAGGAAGTAAAAGAATGATGGTTAAGTTGAGGAATAACCAAAGGCAAAGATATTCTCAAGCCTGAACGGAAGAGGTATTTGAGGGAAATTGAGCCTGTTTTCAGGTCCTAGAGGTAGAATCATTTGAAATTCCCCATCTCTCTGGAGAGTGAGAGGAGATTCTTTTCACAGAATAGGCCTTGGAGTCATGCCCGGTCTAAGTTCTGGAGCTGACCAGAAGACAAAAACAAGGCAGGAGCCATCAAAATCACATGAGTTACACAAACTAATCCATTCAATTTGGGAAAGAAAGAGAGTAAGGGACTAGTTCTTTGAAAAATTTCAAAATATGCTTATTGAACTAAGAAGTA
Source organism: Avahi laniger (assembly GCA_963575035.1). NCBI lineage: Eukaryota > Metazoa > Chordata > Mammalia > Primates > Indriidae > Avahi > Avahi laniger. Next base: position 55,829 of record CAUYSK010076808.1, read on the forward strand.
GTAGTCAAAAGATCCTATCATGAGATATTTCTGTCTACTCAGGTCAGAGTCAGGAATCACGAGATCTCCCTAATGATTTTATGTTGTCGGTCTGATTCATGTTTCTTGTGTTCTAACTTTTAATTCCTTCTCACTGCATCCGTTTCATACCAGATCCTGATTTCAGAATTTCTGAAACGGTAACCTTTCAAAATGGTACCAGCATGGTAACCTTCAATTTTCTTCTAGAAATTCAGTTTGATATGTATTCTTGACCTGTGATGTATTCTGGCTTCAATTGACCTGCTTTAGTGGTATAGCAGGAAAGGCTCAAATCCCCTCAACATGTAAAATGATGATGGTGATATTTTTCACGTTGCTTTGTTCTTCTTTTCTAAAATCGGTTAGCTAGATTATTGCCTGATAGCATGCTAACACTGCCTTGCATAGGAACTCTGTCAGAGTAAGGGTGCAAAGGACATTTGTTTACTGAACTATGATCACAACCAAAGGCTTTTACTAACCATTAGATCAGCTTATACCATAATAGGAAATCACAAAAAGAGAGTGTCATGAACTCTAGCTTTCAATTCTAAAGTTTAGATGAGTGTGTGTGTATCTGTGTGTATTTATGTATGTATACATATATATGTATTTGTGTGTGTGTAGATATATTTGTGTTTCTGAGAATTTATATATTTACCACTGGTTTTCTAAATTATTAAAACATATTAAGATATCTATCTAGAGGATGGAAATTTAATTACAAATGCTTTAAAATGAGAATGAATGAACATGATGTGAGTATTGACTTATAAACTCATATTTCAAATTGAAAGGAAACCATTGAACTGAATAGATTTATATCACTTGTTATAGCTTTCATCAAGACAGGCATACCTCTTTTAAAATGCTAGGGAAATATAAACTTGCTCTTGTTTAGGTTTAGGTTTGGTTTGTCAAAGCATAAGCTAAATAATTCTATTTAATTCAATTCTGCATAAAATAATAAAGACACTATTTTGAAAATAAACATTGATACATGTGAAGAATTGCAGGAAAATTAGAGATAATATGGACTTTAATAGCAAATTGGTTGATCATTATAAGAGAAAATATAAAAGGTAATAGTTTGAGAAGGTATATAAGTAAAGTAGATTGGATGGTTTTTTCTTGCAGTACAAACATTGAAAAACATTTTTTGAAGCTTAAGAAAACAAGTCAATAAAATTGAGAAAAGAGAGATAAAAATATCACGGAGGGATGACTGTTTAGTTTCAGCTTGACCACAGTAAGACTCTACATCAAAACTTTTCATATGCATAAACAAAATTTGGCCAAAAAAATCTAGATTCTGTTAGGTTTTTGGTAACTATGTGATACTAGTGTATCACATGAGGGAGCAATGTTTAATTTACAGGCTTTAGCTGTGCTTTGCAATATGTACTTTGCAACCAACTGTTGGTTTCTGGGATGATACCAGGGAATATATTAATAAACATTTGAAAATAATTTACTTAGGTATTAAATGTGAATTTTAAAAATATAACTGTTACATAAAAATGATGATCTTGGTCATTGCCCAAAGTTTTGTTTTTCCTTTCTTTTTTCACATAAGTTAAAAAAAAATGGGAGAATAAATTTAAAGTGAAATGTTAAATATATGATAAAACGTGATACATAGATCTGGCAAAATGTGTGAAAGTGAGGTGAAATTAACTAATGTTTTGGAAACCCTGGAATAGCATGACAATGAGACTAGACCTTCTCAGGGACTGAAGCGTTCCTGTTCATCACTGGGGTACTTTCCTCATGTTTAAGGTATTTGTGAAGTCAAGTTGAAAATCAGAAAGTTGATTGGTAAGCATAGACTTAACAGCAAGACATTTGTCTAGTTTTAATAACTCTTATATATTAACAAGGTCATGCAAATACCTGAAATCCACTTGAGAACAATGTAATCTTGTTCTATGAAGTTGAAGATATGGAGGATATGTTTTACAATATTCAGCAGTTCCTGGTATTATCAAGAGATGGTTGTTATAGGCTCATTTTTTAGGAAAGTCCAGAGAAGCCCCTAAAAAGTTAAGATAAACACCTTAAAGAAAACAATGTTGATGCGAACTTCTGAGCAGGACAGGAGTCCTGGGAAGGCAGGCACTCCCCCTATGGGAGGCAATAGTTGAAAAGTGTATTCCCTGCAGGAAATACCAGACTTTAATCAATGGGGAGGCATTTTTTTGAGTATGAAATAAGGTCATATTTCATTTCTGCTTTTATTTCTTAATTCTTTGTTTCCTAGTCTGTCAAATAACTTACAGAGTTGCTGTGAAGATTAAACAAAATAATATCACATGGCAAGAACTCAATACTAATATTATGATTATTTGTCCTGAGAAGCTGGTCATATTTTTTTGTGAAAATGGTGATTGCAAAATTGAAGAAACCGTATTACTTGGAGGAACATGTGGGGAATGTGGGCAGCCTTAAGTACAGATCTGAAATCACTCAGAGGGAAAACATTCTTTCCACTTTGGCACTCTGACAGCTACAGCGGCCCTGGTGGCAGCAGCAGCAGCTATGGTAATAACATCAGTCTTGGAAGCAGCAAGATTGCCCTGGCTGTGGGCCGCTAACAGAGTGTTGTGAGGAACACCTTGAGCTTCCAGGGAGTATTGGCAAGAGAAAGGATGAGTGACTTTAAGTCCCAAAGCAGGTCTTGAGAGCAGAGTAACGTGGTGGTAAAATGATAGATTCTAAACTTCAGTAGGCTCAGTACTATTAATAGTTATGTTGCCTTGGACAAATTATTTAACCTCTTAAAATCTGTTCTCAAAATCTGTCTGTAATGAAGATGGTGGCATTAATGATGCCTACCTCAGAGCGATGCTGGGAGGATTAAATAAGAAATCCAGGAAAAGTGTCCAACCCAGTAAAAGCACTCAGTAAAGACTGTCTTAGAAGGAAAAATAAAACAAATTTATAAAAACAAACAAAAACAGAACAAGGCACTGTTATCTCCAACTCTGTTGTATAGAGAAACAAAAGAATAGATTTTTGTAACTGAATACATTTGTCCTGAGTCTTGACATCATGCACACAGCAGATCCGTGATCACATACGAAGTGTGTGTGTTTTCTTTTTTCGTACTGAAGTGATAGGTCCCTTTGGATTTTGGCACTTACTATGAAAGCCACAATAGCAGAAGTTTCTTGGCCACATTTAAAATGATTATTTTTTTTATTTTCGAAGTATCCTTTGTCAGAATGTCAGTGAATTCCATCTCTGGGCATAATTTTGGAATAAAAATGAGCAGCTTTCTTTTTCTCAACAATTAAAGAAAAGTTTCCCTTATTTCCAGGAAATTAGTGTCAAGCTAACATCCTTGAAAGTATCTGTCCTGGCTTTTTTGATAAAATGCTCCACAGAAATGGGCAAGTGCCAAAATGAGGGAGAGTAAGCACCAGTTGCTGTAGAGTCATAGCCTTGAAGCTATGTGCTCCTGGGGGAAGTTCCCTGGGAAAGCGCAGAGCAGGCTAAGGAAGGACTTGTATCAGAGCAAAATATGAAGCCAGTTGCCTCTGGGTTTGATTTCGAAGATTAGTGGAAGGTACCCCACTGATCTCAGGAAGGCGGGCTATAACTGAGGGTGTTCCTCAACTGGGGTCCTCATGGAACAAAGAAATGACATTGAAATGTTGCCACACCAGGCTTGTGTACAAAAATTTTAACCTTTTCTGCTTCTGCTTCTAGAGTCTTGAATAATAGTTATGATATTCCCAAGACAAAAATTAATCCTCAGGCTATGCATGACAAATTTAACTTCGAGAGTGCAAAAGCATCGGGAAAATAAAAGAGTTAGGTCAACTAAAAGAAGGATAATGCCTAAACATATCAACATAATTGGCTTTTATTATCAATGCTTTTGTACACATAACAAGTGACATATTTATGAAAATTGAAGAATCTTGCCTGGGTCTTTGCTTGCATTTCTCATCTCTGCTGTCCCTCTGAATTCATTATGCAAAAACATTCCTTTAAACATTGAGAGAATGACGAAGGAGTGCTTTCTGGTTCTAATTGTTCTCTCATTCATTCATGCCATGTTAAATGAAAGGTAATGGCAAGGCTAAATATGCAAAAATAAGTCCTCAGTCTGCTCCAAAAAGATGTTTGCAATCTAGAGAAAAAGAGAGGAAGAAAGTGAGAGCACAAGGAATATCTATCTGAATTCTGACAAGAGAGAGATTAATACTAACTGGAAAGGTGTCAATGACTTCCTGAAGGTTTTGGAAGCCAAGTCAGTGGCGTGGATGAGAGCAGAGTCTAGCTTCAGATGGCCTCTGTTCAAGTCACACTCTACTGCTTGTTGATCATGAAACCGTGGTCGAGTTACTTAGTATTCTGTATCCTAATATCCTCCTCACCTCTCAAAAAGTAGTGATAATAGAGCCTACGTCATTGCTTGGAGATATTAATAAATTACTAAATGGAAAGCATTTAAAATACTACACAACATTAAGCCAACGCTACGTAAGTGTTGGTTGTCGTCATGTACATTAGGCTTTTGTGCTCATGTCTTCCTTGTATGTTCCCCCATGAACTTGTTTTTGGACACTACAATTCTGAGATTACCATACCGACTATCATCTCCTTCCCGTCTTGTACACGTTTGTAAAGATGTGTTTTATAGTCTTGGCTGCCAGCCATAGCATCTGACTCTAATGGTTAAGGGATTTTTTTTCCAAAGTCTTCATGAATTAGATGTATAAGAACTAGTTACTTCTGAATCAAATTATAAGAAGTATGTTTGGGATAAAAATAGCTAAAGATGTTTAAATATGGACATCTCTGAGATAATCCTTTTAACTGTGTCCTTCACCTAAAGTAACAGAATAGATTGCTAAAACTAATTTAATTTGGATAGTCTGATTTTCAGGCAGTGCTGTTTTAAATATAGTTTAATCATAGCTTGTTAAGGACATCTGTGGTGTAATGGTAAGTTGATTGGATTTGGAATTAGAATAATGCTTTCCAAACTGTTGTCTGCAGGAAGCAGGTCCTGGAAGATGTTTGCTAATATTCTGCGAAAAGAGATTTTTCTTTGGTCAAATAAGTAGGAAAATGTTGAGTTAGCTGATCTGAGTTCAGAACCCTTCTCTGCCACTTATAGGTTATGTGAGTTTGAAGAAGCCACAAGTTTTTTGAACTCCATTTGTAAGAAAACAAAAATATCTCACAAGTTTGAGTTTTTTGATGGAATAAATAAGATAATGTACATGAAAGACCTGAGAAATGCATCCTTGATGTACGTTGATGGACTCAGCTTTAGAGTTCACGATGAAATGGATCTGAAATTGGACATTCTTTTGATGTGGTTGACATTCAGGTTTAGAGGGAAAGTAATTCCTGTAGGAAATGAAAAAAATTCTGTTTATTAGGAAGAACTCTAATTGCCTATTTCAGACTTAATTATGAATAAAATAATGTTCTTAATAAAGTTTATAGAAATATTGTTTGTTGCAAGGGTGCATTTTCTTTTATTTTTTCTGTGTGATATTTCTTTAATATGCTTTGCAAATGGGTAAAACAAATGAGCAAATCAGAGGGAAAAAAACCCCCATCAGAACAGAATCTGAATAGGACTCAGAAAAAAAATCAAACACTTTATGATGCTAAACCATCAGTTAAGAATGGATGTGATTGTAAAAGCAGTTTATGTGTTTAAAACTATGGAAAATATTTGTTGAGAAATGAGTATTCCTAAAAAAAAATAAAAAACAAAGACAATAACGTGTATTGGAAAAAATATGGAACAACCAGAAATTTCACCCACTGCCAGTGGAACTATAAAGTGGTATAAAATATTTGGAAACTATTTGGGAGTATACATTAAAGCTAGACATAGACATACTCCGTCACCCACAATTTCAGAAACCCATGTGTTTTCCAAAAGACATGCACTAGAATCTTAATAGCTGTGTCATTTGTAGTAGCTCCAAAGTGAGAAACTGTCCAAGTGACCGTCAACAGCAGAGTAGATGAATGCACGGTGGTCTATTCACACAATGAAATATTATGGAGCAAGAGAATGACCAATCTATAGCTTCAAGCAATAATGCAAATGCATCTCACAACCATAATTTGAATAAAAGCCTCTAGACATAATTTTATTTATGTAAAACAGGCAAAACCTATTTACACTGGAAGTTAGGGTAGTGATTACTCAGAAAGGCAGTGACTGGAACGAAGGCGATGGGCCTGCTGTAAACCCAAGCAAGTTCTGTTTCTTGATCCGTTACGGGTTACATGGATGGGGAGAGTTTGTAAAAATGTATTGAGCTATAAACATAAGCTATGTGTACTCTTCTGTGGTATATTTTACTTTGTGAAAAAGATAAACAAGAAATTTAAAAAAATCTAGCGCTAGAACAGACTGTGTTTTCAGCTTCTAAAATGAAAATTAATCTCTCTGGGTGTTCTCTGAGACACTCAGTGACTGATTCTGCTTTGTATCAGTTGCTTGTTTTTTCCTTCTTTTTATACAACATTAGGGCTGCTCTGCTGTGGTATAAAGTTCTGTATTTGTTATTGGCCAATGAATCACTTATATCCTTAAGTTGTTTTAAGTACTTATGGGGCACCAACTAGTATGAGCCTGAAGGCATGTAACAGGCCATTTTTAGGTAGTAAAGTAGGTGTCCTTGATCTGTGACTTAGCCAAAGCTACCCTATCTTCAGTCATTATAACGGACAAAGAAAGAACAAATATAACAATTATCACTCCGTCAAATACAGTTAAGTCAAATCCAGGGAGTTTAAATACACAAATAACTGTGGAGCTTCATAACTGATGTTGATAACAGACTTCAGCAAGTAGGGGAAGAATTCTAAAAATTTATATTATACGTGACGTCTCAAGAAGAATTTAGCAATTAATAAAATTATTCTGTAAAATAAAAATGATCTGCAAAAGAGCATTAACCATGTATTTTAGTTAAACTGAAGTTAAACTGAAGTTTATGAATGCATTTTTTTTTAATGTTCAGGATTCTGGTTTTTCCCTCCTCTTCCTTCTCGTCTTCTAAAACATTAGGGCTTTTCACTATTCTCTTCATTGCCTGTTTCATTTTTTATGGTTCACTTAGATAATATAGTTTTGCAACACAAAAGCAGGAAGAATATGTGAGTAGCACTGTGAATTGTTAAAATGTATTTGCTCAGAAAAGTATGAGTAAAGAATTGGAGAAATAAACAAAGGAGTGACCATAATTTCAAAGATGTCTTTTTTAATTTTGTAGTCTTTTAGGAAAATGAGATGATTGCTTTTTTCCAGTAGTGGCATTTGCTGGTAGCTGCTAAATTATACTTAAATACATTGAAATATTGCTAATGCTAAAAATGTCTAAATAAAACTTTCAAATATTAACAAATAAGAAATAATGGATTACTACATGAGGAAGAATAAATTTATACCAGCATCCTTGCAATATGCAAGATTAAACTGTTTGATAGATTAGAATAATTTAATAACTTAATTATGTTTTTAGGTTTCAGATCATGAAAAGAGTTTTTTGAAATAGACAAGTAACTTAAATTTGCCTTCAGCACATGATAGGTTCATGGCAAGTTGCTGCACTTAGGGTTACTTTGCAAATAAAAAATTTCGATTAATGAAAATACATTAAAAGAAGACACATTGTAAAATTTCTTTAAAACTATGATAACAATAAATAATTGGTTCACAGTATAATTTAGATAAGAGATCATCTCCTAGGCCATCAGGGGATAAATATTCCCGTTTAATTATACTTTTAGTAGAATGTTATTCCTGTTATTAAATTATACTTTGAATAGTACATTATACTTCAACAGTTAGAATAATTATATTCCAAAAAGAAAGCCAGGTGTGGTGGCTCATGCCTGTAATCCCAGCAATCTGGGAGGCTGAGGTGGGAGTATTGCTTGAAGTCAGGAGTTTGAAACCAGCCTGGGCAATAGTGAGACCCCATCTCTACAAAAAATAATAATAATAAAAATTAACTGGGTATGGTAGCATGCACTTGTAGTCCCAACTACTTCTGAGGCTGAGGCAGAAGATCACTTGAGCTCAGGAGCTTGAGGTTGCAGTGAGCAATTATGATGTCACTGCACTCTAGCCAGGATGACAGAGCAAGACTCTGGAAAAAAAAAAAAGAGAAAAAGAATTACCAAGGTATGTACAAGAACTTATCTACAAATATATTCTTCACCACAGTATCGTTTTAACAACATCAAAAAAAGCTTTAAAATTGTTTTAAAAGACTATTTACATAAGATTTAGACTCACAGTGTTGCAATTCATTTGAGTACTGTCCAAATTCTCTAAATAACTTGTATATCCTCTTTCTCTCTCTCTTTTTCTCTCTCACATACATACATACACACATTAAACTCACTCATAGCCAAAGACTGAGATGAACCAATCTTGAGTTTTTAATAAAGATTAACTATGAATGATAAAATTACAGATGGTTATTTCAATTTTCTCTGGGATTTTCCAAAATGCTTTTTTCCTCTTTAGTGAATATGTATTCTTTTTGTGATTAGAAAAATATTTTTAAGTAATTATTTTTTAGGTCTTTATTTTAATGGTATTTTACAGTTTTTTTCCTGGCATACTATCTAAAATTGTGAATCTAGGGACTTTAAATTCCTCTTTCCCTACGTTACTTTGTTCAGTACTTAACACACCATCTACATACTATACCTTATATTTATTCATTGCATTTTGTTTGTCTTCTTAACTAATATATACATATTTCCTTAGGGCCAGGATTATTTCCTATTTTGTTCATTGGTGTATCCCTAACATCTATAATGTTGCCTGGTATATAGCATGAGCTCGATAATTATGTGCTAAATAGAAGAATTAATTTTCTAAATATATCTCTGTGATATAAACATAATATCAAGGCTGTTTCTTATGTTAAACAATGCACATAGCAAAGGAATTAAGTTACCATCCTCATGAATGAGAAATTAAAAATTCAATCTTTCTAGTGAAATTACCAAGATCAAATAAAATACTGAACACAGGCCTTTCCCTTGTCAATTTGATACCATCTACGGATGCCAAATTCTTTGTTAATGATTTTCATGTTGTAGCTTTTGCTAATGTTGAGAACCCAACATGTTCCTGTATGGTGGTTTGAGAGTGGCCATCTTTTAGAAACAGGCACACACTTAGTGTAAAGAGACGTGAGTGGTCTTTACAGAGAATACAAATATATTTTTGATGCTGTAGAAAACAAATTCTAAGAAAATCTGGATTTTCAATGTTTGAATGATGCTTGCAATTCCCAGTTAGTCTTGCGTGGAGACCAAAAGGGTGGTAGACTTGTAGCAGCTTAAGAACTGGCTGGTACCCCAGCTGCTGTTGAGATCCATTTGAAACTTGGCAGGAAGATTAAACTTCAATTCTTTCATCCCTTTCTTTGGTTGTTTGTTTGCTTTGGAGCTTTGAACCACACTCGTTAATAAGTGTTAACAAGACCTTTTAAAAGGAACAAGTAGTAAGAAGAAGAATAACAAGAGAGTAAAGTAAAGATGTCAAACAAAAAGGAGGAATAAAATGGAAAGCAAAGCAGAAAGGATCAATTCCAAATTGCTTAGAGTGATTGTATTTGGATATGGATGTATGTGGCAATCTAGTTCATTACCAAACCATGGAAATATCATCTTCTGAAAATTTATCATTTCCTTTAAACTAAATTTACCTAATGTGCAAGTTACTGAAAGTGAAGTCACATTATAATAAACCAGATTCCATTGCTAAATAGATACTTCCCGGCTGTTAGGATCCTTGAAATGACTAGACTGCCAACATCTTCATCATTTCTATTTTCTTAAAAAGTAAATAGTCTCAATGTTTGAAGCACTGGATGCTAGTGACTAAAAAATTAAAAGCAGCCAAACACTTGGTTTATTTTATGTGGATATTATTAAAATAAACAGTTAGTAGAAAACACATGTACTTTCTTAATTTATTGGAATAAGTATCCTGAATAATGATTTATTAAATAATCTCTAAGTGACCTGAAAGAGGTTAAACAATTATATAAGGACCTAAATTCTAGCGCATAATTTGTGTACCAGATACTAACAGAACAGGACCAAAAGATTAATTCAAAAGTCATTTACTATTAATATTTATTTATTTATTTATAATTGACATATAATAACTGTTTATATTAATATTTATGGAATACATAGTGATGTTTCAATACATATAATGTATGATGGTCAGATCAGGGTAATTAGAATTTCCATCATCTCAGATATTTATCATTTCTTTGTATTGGAAACATTCAATATTCTCCTTCTATTTGAAACTATATGTTATTGCTAATGATAGTCATCCTACAGTGATAGAGAACATTAGAACTTATTTATCCTATCTAGTTGTAGTTTTGTATCTTTAGTAAATCTCTACCCTACTAATCAATTTAAACAATATTTATTGATCACCTCCAATGTGCCAAGCACAGTTCTAGGTACCTAGGATATACATTAGTCAGCTTTTTACCGGAATACTTTTACAAAATATGCAACCCTGAATCCAAATGTGTTACATGAATATTTATATCTTGCTCATGGATCTGTGAGCTGTCTGTAGCTCTACTGGGCTTTGCTGGGTTAGGTTGGGTTTGGATTTAGATGTATGTAGGATTCAGGTCTGCTATTTCTGTCTATTGTCATAGGAACATGTCCAGAGAAGCAGCAGCTACCTTGGACATGCTCCTTTCATGGAGGAAAGCCTTTGTTTAAAAGTGGAACACTGTCATTTCTTTGACAATTCATTGACCAGAGCAAGTACCAAAGCCAAATTCAACATGAGTGGAGCTGTACTCTTCTCATGGGAAAGATATATTTGCTGAATAATAATAATAAAAAAACCTCTATAAAAAGTATAGCAATAAACAAAACAAAGCAATATACCTGCACTTGAGGGTATTTATATTCTTGTGGGGAGATAGGTGATAATAACATAAGAGAATAAAAAGTATGTAAATGTATGTTAGAAGATAAAATTTTAAAGAAAGTGGTGAACATAGCACTCATTGAAAAGGTGAGCTTTGAGCAAAGACTTAAAGGTAATGATGGATTTAGCTTGAGAATATTTAGAAGAAACTCATTTCCGGCTGCAGAACTAGGCTTTGCTGAAGTCCTAAGCTGAGAGTGTGCCCAGCATGTCAGAAAAAGAACAAGGAGCAAATATAATGGAATATTACTCAATTATAAGAAACGACAGTGATCTAGCACCTCTTTTACTTTCCTGGATAGAGCTTGAGCCCATTATCGGAAGTGAGGTATCACAATATTGGAAGAACGGGCTCCACTTGTCCTCGTCATCAAATTGGTACTAACTGATTAACACTGTGGTGCTCACACGGTAATAATATTCTCCAGGGATTAAGGGGTTG